>JAMLFT010002642.1:0-24647 GCA_026544285.1 Pachyrhizus erosus | reverse complement strand
TTTTAATTTATTAGGTATTTTAATTATCCAATTTTGATTCAGATTTCAATTATGCAAATTAGATTCTTTAAGTATTGTAATTATGTAATTTTGATTTTTTTTTATCATTTTTTTATTGAATATTTAATATACTTTATTAATGTGACATTAAATAATGATGTGGTAATTGACATTTTGTCTTCTAAATATGTTAAAGTGTTTTAATTATATTTTTGTCTTTGGGTATCACAATCAATAAAAATTGTAATTAAAATAGGTCAATTATCATATTATTAAAATTTATTACTTTTTTAATAAAAGATCAAAATTACACAATTATAATATTTAAAAAACTATAATTACAATTAAAACATTTGTTTTTTCAATACTCATTTTAATTTATCATCCTGCTAATCCAAATTTCAATTGTTATTATGTTAGCTGGAGTATATCCCTTACTCGAATATCTCTCACTCTTTATTTGTCTCTGACACACTAATGTCTTTCAATGGTTCCTCCATCTTGATAAGCCAATTGAGCTATGTATAATTGTACAATTTGGGTATAGGTGATTCACTTTGTTCTTTTGTTAATGCCTCTAAAAAAGCTAGTTGCTTCTCCATGAACGGAGGTAAAGGATTTAGATAGTGCTTATATATTTAATTCATATTAGAAAATGTCTATCTATTAAATGACTTCTCCAGTGTTTAGGCAACTAAAGAAGTGCTTATAGTTAAATACTTTTTTCGTCTTTCGAAAATCAATTAAATACATTTTAGTATCCCAACTATTAGTTTTTTTTTTTTTTTTCAATTTAGAGCAATTGATTAGAAAAGTTTTGTCTCTAATTTTTACCATAATTTTTGCAGCTTCTAACAGATCAGCTACACACTTGTGATATGGGATGAAAGCATCATGCATGGTTGAAAGTGAAATAAATGTAGTATTGAAGTTTACAAGACTTGATAAATCATTTGTGTAAAATGTTGATTTCCAAAATCATCCTTTAATAAATGTTAAGAAAAAATATATACATTAATAGTGTAAAATAATTTCATATTATTATTTAATTATAAATCATTATATATGATAATTTTGTTGATTTTTATAATAATTATTTTAAAATCATATCAATAATAAATTGTGATTTAAAAGAATTGAAATCCTGGAAAATTCTATAAATTCAAGTTTTAGAGTATCCAAACAGAGGATTTCATCGAGTAATCATTAAAATATTTTAAAAAATTATATTATTATCTTGAAATGCCTTATCCAAACACAGGGTAAGACTGTTGATATAAAAAATTGAAGGTTTTACACTCCGTGTTGATGGATATTCCTTGTTAATTGAGTAATGGCTTCCATCAAAAGGACTACCCCAATTTTGTATATTAGCATAGTGCATTGCAAGATGACCAAATGTCAATAGATCCTTCTAGTATGTTAGTCCTTTGAGTTACACTTAGATCTATCTTCGTAAGCATTTTTTTTTCCCAAATCCAAAAGCATAGATATATTTCCCTTGTAAGCCTTATATTTTGTCTGTTTTCACACTTGTTTGAAGAATGTATTAGGGTGATGTGTTTAATTGGGATTCTAAAAGATTATTACGTGATAAAAGAATTTTTTTTGTAATATTTAATTAATATTTTAAAAATTATAAATAAATCTTGTAATATTCAATCAGGATTCTCAAAATATTTTAAAAAGGGTGTCTAAATCTAGTATTATGCAATCAAGACTTTTAAACAAGTAATTAAATTTTTTTAGTATTTAAAAACTTGTAAATTTTGATGAATTGCTTTCTAGAATAGAAACTGTGTGACTTTTTAATGGGAGGTAAAAATATCAAATTCATCTCAAAATTGCATACAAACCAATAAATTATTTTTGGCTCCCTCTTTCTGTCTCTCTTTAGATAAGACCACAGATTTACACCATTTTGTCCACATTGGACCTAATTTCAACCTTTTACATGCACTTTAAGCCATTAATGTGCAACTCTGGTCAAACGACCTTATATGACACATAGAATGTTAAGAACCCAAATTAAAAAATAGAAGAAAGAAAAAAAAAATTTGTTGTAAAAGGATAAAATATAAGAAAAATAACTTTCTTCTAAGAATTTTCCTTTCACATAAGGCTAATACTTAATTTACGAATAATAATCTATCTAAATTTTTCTTCTCTTATTTATATCTAATTAACCCCCTATTTTGTTAATATCCTAGATGTCTTTACCAGTCTTTTTTTATATGTATATCATAATAATACACACCTCTTAAAAATCGATCTTGCTCTCAAGGTTGGAATTTGACAAATGAAATTGGCACATTCAAATGATTGGGTATTGCATAAGTTTTGGCTTGGCCTATACCAAAAAAAATAAATAATGAAATTGGCTGATAAACATTCCTATGTCTTCTTTTAACGTGAATCCAGTTATTCTAACCAGCTAGGGCTTGACACAGGAAAATGAAATAAAACTCACATCACAAAATTTCAGTTCTACCTTTGCCTCCTACTCTTTCTCTAAAGATGAATAGTTTACTCTATAGAATGCATCCTATTTTGGTGCACACTTACTGTAGCTTAGTTAGGAATGGCTCACTAGTCCCTTCATGTGGGGTTGAGTTCGGTGGCTCCAGTGGAGGTTAGGATGGAAGCAGATTCTGAATAGTCTGGACCCTCCATTGGTGATGCCATAATATTTTTCCACCTTTCCTCTCTTAACATGTCATAATCTACACAAGCATCCGAGTTTAGCGGTATAAATCCTGCCACCTAATTTAAACTCCAAATTTGTATCATCAATTTTAGACCAGCCAGACACGAGTTCATACTCAATCAATGGGTCGTTGCTAGCAAGGCCACAACCTCACATGGAGAAGGATAAGTCTTCTATGATGATAAAGCTATGGTTTTTCTACATGACGACCAATTTTTTATCGTCATTACTGTAGGTTGGAAGTTGTAGACAACGATCACTAAAATCCAGCTTATACAATGGATACTTATACCTCCACCACCACCGGAGTCATTAGATGCCAGCTTACATGTGGTGGGTAGTGGGTCACTACTAGTAGAGCAACCATGGGTCTTATTGGCAACAACAATGTTCCTCTCATGCAAACTAATTCTGTTGGAGATGAAAGATAGAGTGGCATAATGGACACTTTTCCAATTGGGTATCATTTTAAACCTAATGGGTCAGACCTAAATTGATGTTAGTGCGTATGGAGAGATAGTTAGAGCTTGGGCTGAAGTAGAGTTGTTGGAGATAGCACAAAATCACAAGGGACAAAATTGACACCATATAAGGCTAGTTGAGTACAAATTGTGCAAACATCACAAGAAGTATAGGAAATTAAGACAAATGAATAAAAAGGGTGTTGATGCTCACATAGTTAACTTTATTCAACTAAAAAAACAATTTTCCCCAATTAGTTTACAATATATCTTGCACTATATGTAAATTGACGAAAAAGGAATCCTGGTCGCAGATCAACAAGTTCAGTTTTAGGGCCTAAACCTATATGTGAAAGGCACCATAATTCTTAATATAAAAAAAAAAAGGTTAGATTGATCCACAAGTATTTAACAGTTTCAACCTTGAGGAGAAGGTTGATTTTTAGGTGGGGTAGTATTGTTAGAACTATGTGGAAGGGGGAGTTAGTTAGAGGGATTAATTACATATAAATAAATAAATAAAAAAAGGAGGATAAAAGGATGGATTTAGATGTAATGTCATTTGTAAATTAAGCCTTAGCTGTTTTTTAAAGTGAAATCTTTAGAGGAGAGATTTCTCTCCTATTCATTGTTTTTTTCATCCTAAAAGTTTTTCTACCTGTGGTCCCTAATAATATACCTTTTAGGTATTTAGAATATAAGAGAATTGGTCTCACTTTAAAATGCCAATTAGTTTGAATTTTACTTGTTTAATTGATTTGACTTCATTTGGCTTAAATATGCTTCAAAGGGGTTTAATCTAGGCCAAATTTAGTTTTTATTTTTCATATTTCACAATAAAACTATTGTCATCATATATTAACCTTGTGTAAAAGGTTAGGTGTATATTTTCTTAAAAATAGGTTATTTTTTCACCTCTTTAAATTAAGTCTAAATATAGGGAGAAATTTAGCTACATGTATAGTATCCCATAAAATTTTATTATTATGTTCTTTCTAACAATAAAAGACTATAGAAAAAGTTTCTACCTTAAAATGTTATTTTAATTAAAAGTTAAGTTGATCATAAGTTAGGAGTTCCTATGGCACTATAAAGGGAAACTAACACCTTAAATTGAACCTACAAGTTTCAAATCAAGGTTAAACTTGATAGACACCTTATTTTCATAATATCTAAACTATAGAATCAAATTTGGTCCCAAAAATCATTAGTTTTTAAGATTTGGTAATTGATTAGTTATTTAAAATAATCAATTAATTGTGTTTGAATTCTCAATAATTAGACATTGTGATTGTGATTTCAATTTTCACGAATGAATGTTAGATGATTATCTAATTTAATTCATGTTGATAAGATTGAGGGAAGATTTAAAATCCTTTAATTATTGTGATAATTCTACTACACAGTTAGGGTTCTTGAATTGACATTTTATAAATGTTTTTTTCAAATTCTATTTTTGCTCTTTGAAAATTTTCTTATTAAGATGAATTTGTATATTCAAGAAGAATGATCTAGGTTGTTTCTATACTACAAATTTAAAGAAAAAATTAGTGTTTTTAACAATAGATCAACATTGTTGTCATGACTCTAAAGCAACAAAATATGTTCTAATTAAGCGAGTAGAAGAAAAAGAAGGTTTAGGTTTGAAATAGCATGACAACTTTTAGCCTTATTAGGCTATAAACATGAAAGCTTTATTGGGCTATATGCTTTAGGTAATACTTTCTAATCAATAATGTTGTCACGTTTTCTCTCTCTAGAGAAAGACAAGATTGCCCTTTGAAGATGTGAGGAATCTCTACATGCATGTAATACAAATCAAAATGGAAGAAGATCATATTTCAATGGCAGTATTTTTCTTGACCTTATAAAGAATACTCAAACAAAGAAGACAAGACAATGAATTTGAATATTGAGCTCATTCTCTCAAAGCTTTCATTTTCATACACTTTTTGTAACCATACAAGAATGTACTTCAAATTTCATACACTTTCTTAACCATTGTGTGAAGATTACATGGTGTACAACTTGAAGAGGCAAAAAAGAATGAATATTTGATATTTTAGTGATAAATCCTTTTGATGAGCAGACTAGATATAACTAGTGTTTAAAGAGTAAACCAAGATAAACCATCTATGTTGATCTTCTTCATCTTTCTTATCTTTCACATTTTTGTTATTTTTTTTAAAAGGATTTTTTTTGTTCGAACATATCCTTTATTTAAACCTTTTTTATGAAAAAGCTTTCAAAGTTATAATACAAACAATTCAACCTTGTTCTTCTTAGTGTTTGATTTATTTTAGTTGGTATAAGAGCTCGACCTATAATAGTTTAACATCTAATATTATATGGACCAAACGATCCGAGCAATGTTATAAAAAATGAAGGACAAGTTGTTAATAAACCTTTCCTCTTCAATAAAGAAGATTATATTACTAGCTACGATGAATGATCATATTTTTTTTATTCATATCATATAGGATATGAGATGTTTTTGAAAAAGGAAGCTTCATTCCCAAAAGTAAAAATAGAGCCTGAGATTCCTCGAGTGGCATGGAATATAGCTCAAAAAGTCAAGTATCTATTAAATTCAAAAGCTGGCAATTTTTTAATGTGTGCAATCAATAAATTCATAGTTGTAAAAATGCTAAAGAATGTTGAGATACCTTTACTCTTGAACATGAAAGGAACATCTGAAGCTAAGAATTCTAAGATAAGCATGCTTGTTCACGAACATTATTTGTTTAAAAAAGAAAAACATGAAACTATATATTGATCAAATGTTTAGATGTTTTCAAGTTATAATCAATAACTTAAGATCTTTTCATAAAGCTTATGATAATCATGATTGCATAACAAAAATTCTTCGAAGTTTGCTTAGACAGTAGAGACCACGAGTTGTTATTCATGCCTTAAAAGATTTAAAAGTTCTACCCGTGGAAGAACTCAAGGGTAAGTCCATTCACTAAAAACTTAGAAAGGATCTTTGTTTAAAGCTCTCAAAATTGAAGAATCATCTGATGATCAAGAAAAAATCAAAAGATTAAGCCTCAAATGAAGATGAGTTCTCTTTCATATGCAGGTATATTGCTCCATGTGTGGAAGAAGAAAACAAGATCTAGATGGAAAAACTGCACAAAATGTTCTGGGAGAAAGGAAATATTTGAAGGAGAAAAATCAAGTATCTATTATGAATGCAAAAAGCCAGTAAACTTCAGCTCAAAATGTTCTAGATTGATAATAATCACAAAATGATAATAAAATATATTAAGTGATAAAATTTATTTATTTTTTAATTGATCCACATCATGTGTTTCAAATACATGCTAATAAATAATAATAATATTTTAAATTAAAATATATTTTTGATCTCTTATACTATAAATTATTATTTTTAATCGCTATAAAAAAATTATATATTTTTATTCTTTACTTTATGTTAAAATGTAATGAATTAAAGTTTATAAAAATTTTATAAGGAGTAAAATCAATAAATGATTTTTAAAGATAAAAACATATTTTGTTGATGAATTATTCGTGGAGAAAATGTGTGACAATAAGAAAAGCTCTGTCAATAGAGGTTTAGCGTTTGGTTGTCATAGAAATTGGTGAAAATTATGGTATTTTCTAATGCTAAGTTTGATATTATTCCGTTTTTGGGGACTTTCAAAAAGGAAGAAGAATGTTAAAATTACTTTTAACAGTAGAGTCATGACTCATTAACAAGCTTTAAAACAGTAGTACAAGAATTAAGAGCCTTAAAAGATTGATTTCTGCAATTAGCAATTATTGAACTAATTAAAATGTAAAATTTTCATTTTAGCAAGAAGAAAAAATTAAATCTGTACTGAGTTTTAAGGCATAAAAACTGAGGAGTGCAACAGGAAAGTGTAGTCTTTAAGCTTAAAATAGTAAATTAGTATTTAGGAACTTTATAGATTAACATCAATTGGAACATGTGACCTATACCATGTTATAAAATTTAAGGATAACACCAAAATAATTTGCTGGTGTAATTGAAGAAATAGTGACCTATATCAAGAAATGAAAACAAAAATAAATAATATATAAATGCTGGCTAATGGCCTGTCTTTCGTGTAAATATTAGTTATATGAAGAGATGATCATGAAGAGCATGCTGGTTTAAGTAATAACAAGCATAATACAAAACTATCTTCTATACACGGTGATCATTGTTTGAAGTCATGTTTGGGCAAAAGAGAGATGGAACACCTATTTTGAGTTTGTGACTTACTAAATACAAAAATAGTAAACATAACAAGCATAATTCAAAAATAGTTTCTATACACAGTCATAATTGCTTGAAGTCATGTTTGGGCAAAAGAGAGATGGAATAACCATTTACTAACATAAGCTAGCAGAACGAGAAGGTTTACTTATTTGCAAACCATTCCTAAACATAAATAATGTTAGGTTTTCTACAAATCTTGGGATAAAATGTCGTCGTAGACTAAGATGGTTACATATGGTTTCATTTCATTTCATTTCAGATAGAAATAGCAAAGCCTAAATCCTTTGCAGTTGTGTTAAGATATTCAATAGAAAATCCCTGCAAAAGCCGGCTGTGAGCTTCCCATGTCAAGCATTTTTCTATGTCAGCTTGCCAGTCAATGACATCCAAATTGAAGTACTGATTATGGATGCCATTATTTTGCGGTGGCTTAGGACTTGATCTAATTGAACTAGTAAGCAAAATATCACGAAGAACTGAAGTGCTCAGAGCACGGACATGTGCACTTGGATGAGAAAGGCATCTGATTGTAGCTGGTAGGCGGCACTGCATGTGTATATGCACAAGGATATTGATCAACAATTCTATTTTAACTACAGAACATGAGTTACTCTTGTTTCAAAACTAGAATTTCTTTTCTCAAATACAGTAGATTTTGCTCAAAGATAGAGTTTATAGGCTAGGAAGCATAGATCCAATATGGGATACGGATACAGTATGACATGGACACAGGATTACCATAAATCTTAAAAAATTTATGACACAACACGACTATAACATAATGTATAAAATTAATCTCAAGTTAACATAAAATACAAATTTTAAATCACAAAAGATAAATTATGTTTCAAAAATGAGCATAAGTAATTACAAACATTATAAATTACAATTTACAACACAACACGGCTACTATTTAAAAGTGTTTGTGCTTATTAACTTATAGGCACAATCGGTTAAAAATTCAGGATAACAATAAAATAATTTCAGCAATGGCTTTGTTGTCCTTTTTGTCATTATTTTGCTATATCTCGAGTTTTTGATTGATTGTGATAACATATACTGTGTCCATATGCAGTTGTAATTTAGAATCAGATATTTGAAGTTCAACTAAAAAATTTCATTTAGTATAGGCCCAGTTCAAACGAGGGAGGTTTGTTTACCTTTAACAGGTTTGAAAGGCCATCTGCCACTGCAAGTCCAGATTCTCCCAACTCAATCACTGGCTGAACCGCTTTAGCTGTTGCTTCCAATAGCTGACCAGTTTTACCAAAACTTGAAATATGAATATCAGAAAAGCTTAAGGATAAAGCAGAAAATATGCAATACCAAATCCTCCTTTACAGTACCATAAGTCATTGCTCGATGTTTTATAACTTTGATTTATGGCAGGGGCAATTTCTTTAGGATACTAGTCTGTAAGTTCTGAATTTAAAGGATACAAAAGGAAGTAGTTGTGCTACACTTGAGCACAATTCTGAATTAGATTGCATAAATTTATTTCCTAATATAATTGCTTTCCATACAAAGTCTACCATATAGCCTATAAACGTCGTTATTTTACCTCCAGGGAAAAAAATATATACATACCATTAACTGCTCCATAATCTGTAATTTTTCATATTAAGACATGAAGAAGGAACTAGGAATTGGTGAATAGAAATGTGGGTGGGTGTGTATCTATATGTATACTAAAGAATACTGGTATATACTTATAAAAAAAACAAAACATTCGATATGCCTATATCTTCATCAAAGAGCATTTAACATACAAAGTTAATGGAGTCAAATTAAAGATTAAATAACATGTAGTAAAAACATTTTAAAAGAAAATTTCCTGTATTTTGTTTTGGAAAAGTCCTTATTGTCATGTGGTCATGAATTGTGGACAAGTTTCTGGTTGAAAGACATTGAAACTTTGAAAGTGCATAGATGATCTAATGTTTGAACAAGTTACCTTCAGCTGTGGTAAAGTGCAAGCTTCTCCATCCACCAGCATTCCGTCTGTGGCTCGTAGTAGTAAATCTGATGCACTTGCCACGATTACCAATGATTCTAAACTATCATGATTTCTCATTAGTTCAATTATCAATTTTACAATCCGCTGATTGATTCTCCACATTTTCTGACTTAGATTGTCATCTTTGGAAATCCATGGCTGCAATTCCTTCTCAGCCTGACAAGCAACAAATCCAAGGATGTAATATTAAAAAATAAAAATAAAAATATCTCAAAAAATGAAGCTGATTTGGAACACTGGTTAGATGAGCTCTTCCACATCAGATATTTAAATTTTCTATGCATCAAAAGCTATGTCTCATGGGTATTACATATGGTAATTCAAAATTTTTGTGGTCTGTCCCAAAAGTCCTGGCTAAACAAAACAGCTGTCCTAGTCCATATCCAGAGTCATTACTTATGTAACCATTTCATAAAAAGACAAAAATAGACCTGAAGAACAACTGCTGTAGCTGCTTTCATAGGTGATGCAGATACAACCTTGCATAATGCATCAACAACCTACATCACATTAGATCACATAATAATTAATAATGAACCTTTTCCATGGAACATAGGAATATTGTAATCCACACAGACATATGGCATACTCATAAACATATTTATATGTTTTGAGATAAATTTTGAGTTTTGTGCTGCACACTAATGTCTTACTTATAGTGTATAACCATTGCAATCAATCAAGGGATTATCACTAGCTGATTTTTGCAGCAGTCAACTATGTATCTACACCTGCACTAAATCTGACAAGAACTATAATTAGCTTTTCATTTTCAAGTATCTCATTGGGTACTCTTCATTTCATTTCCTCTCCTTCTCAAAATGATCAAAATTAGCTCTATTTTCTTTGAATTATGACTTTGATATAGTGCACCGGTTAAAAAACTGAAAACAAACTGATAGATGTAATATGATAAAATAGTACTCTATTTTTTTTGTACCAATATTACTAGTACAAGCCCAAGGCTCCGTATAAGGACCCTCAGTTTGAGGCTTGGGATGATGAAGATTTCTTTGTTGTGGCTATGACACTATGAATCCAGTGATTAGCCAGAATTACATATTCTTCTGCAATGACTGAGAGATTTGGGATAACTTACATCAAACTTAATGAAACAGGATATCTCTTCTTGTTATGAGTTGGAGAATAATATCTTCAAATGCTAAGCGGGGAGCCTTGTTAGTAACCAGCTATTATTGGACTTTGAGTAGTTTAAGGATTGAATTGGAACAATATTAGAACTTAAAAATGAAGTGCAAAGTTCATTGGGAGGGAGGATATCTAAGTTTCTCTCGAGCTTCAGTTAAGAGTATGACATGATTCAGCTTTAGATTTTGGATAAGGAGAAACTTTACTCATAGAGGTCTTCTATACTGTTCAAGGAGAAGAGAATTGTAGGGATGTCATGTTGAAAGAGAAGCCAGTTGATGGTTCATCACTGGCCTCTAAAAGTGCACCCAAAACAGGCTCATCCTCACCTTGGAAGATCATTGGGAAGTCCAACCAGGAGGATATTTGGTACACTCATTGTGTGAGGTCTGGCCACTCTAAGCAGACCTACTTTAAGCTACATGGGAAAGACAAAGCCCTTGCTGCACAGGAGGATTCAAAGGTACTCAACAAAGGAAGCCAATCAAATAGTGTCCAAACCAGTAATTGGTAGAGAGGATATATACTTGCACCACCATCCGATGAGGAGATACTTGCCCTTAGCAAGGAGCCTACTGCCCACTTTGGGTGGGACCTATTCCAATTCAATGTTAAAAATGCATTATCGAATGGAGATTCAAATGAGGTGTATATGGACATTTCACCAAGATTTGGCCCTACTAATGAAAGGAACATAAGTTAAGGAAGGTTTCTTATGGGTGACAGCAGTCACTCCATGCTTGGTATGGGAGATTTACAAAGGCAATGATATCCATGAGATGTAGAAAAAGTCAAGGAGACCATACCTTCTTCAAACATTCAAAAAGAGGAAAGCTAACCATTTTACTTGTGTATGTTGATGATATCATTATTACAGGGGATGATCCAGTTGAGAAACGATTACTTAAGGAAAAATTGACTGCTGAGTTTGAAATGAAGGACCTTGGGAAAATTTGAATATTTCCTTTGAATTGAGGTGGCCTACTCAAAGAATGGCATTTTATCTCTCAAAGGAAATATGTACTCAATCTTCTTAAGGAAATAGGAAAACTTGGATGTAACCTACAACTATTTCCATTGAGCAAAATCATAGGATGAGTAATTAAGAGGAAAGTCGCAACTCCCAAGGTTGACAAGGCCTAGTATAAGGGATTTGTTGGAAAATTGATATAGTTGGTGCATATCAGACAAAACCTAGCATATGTTGTTGGTGTTGTAAGCTAGTTCATGCATGACCCAAGGGAAAGCCACTGGCAACCTGTTGATTGAATTCTCCAGTATTTCAAAGCCACACTAGGGAGGAGAGGACTATTAATCAAAAGTGGTGGAAGTTTGACTGTGAAAGACTATACAAATGTTGACTATGCAAGTTCAATAACTGATAGAAGATCAACTTCATCTTATTGCTTTTTTTAGGAGGAAATCTAGTCACAAAGGGATGCAAGAAGCAAGGTGTAGCTGCTCAATGAAGCATTTAGGCAGAAATTAGAGCAATGATTCAAGGAATTTGAGCTACTGCAGATGAAAATCATCCTAGATGATTTAAAGATAAAGTATGAAGGTCCTATGAAACTATATTATGACAACAAATCAGGAATCAATATGGCCCATAATCCTATGCCACATGATAGTACAAAACACATTTAGATAGACCAATACTTTATAAAGGAAGTTAGATAGTGGGTTGATAACAATTTTCTATGTCCACACTGGACACCAGCTAGAAGACATGTTAACTAAGGCATGTCTACTGAATGGTTTCATCAGCTTAATTGCAAGCTGACAATGAGACGTCAATTCACCAGCTTGAGGGAGAGTGCTGTAAATCCATAATTAATTTAGGTCAGAATATTTTGCTTATAATTAGCATTAATTTAGGACATTGATTAGGAGATTTTATTTCCTTATTCCCTGTTTTCTTGATTATCATTTGCGTACATAAGTGGATTAGTGCTTGTATTTCAAATCGATAAAAAAATATTCAGATTATTCCCTTTTTAATATTTCTTTTTCAACTATAGATGTTACATGAACTATTATCTTTTAACATTTTGGACTCTGATTTTTCTTTGTGTTGCTGTTTAAGCAATTTGGTAATGCCTTTTACATCTGTTGCTTGTGGACTAAAGATACACCTCTCCTGGAGGAAGTATTGCAATACTCTTATGAATTCAAATTATCATTAGTCTCTATTTTCACCAGTAGCTATGAGAACCTGATGTCTATGGTCAACAAGAACTTGTGTTGTAGATTAAAAGCATGCATAGTTCTTCTAGCACAAGAAGAAAATAAGATAAAAATTGTTCGCCACTAAAAAATAAACCAAAGATAATAGTTGTAGATGTATATTATACGAAATAGTACCTGTCTCCACCCCTGCTGAGCAGAAGTGCTTTCTGCACAAGGTTGAATATCAGGAGATCCAATCAACTTCTGCCATAGTAGTGATACTACAGAGAAACATAACTCTTGCTTCTCTGCAAGCCTGGATCTCAGAAAAATTTGGGCACTGCAATTGAATCCTATATGCCTGTCCATAGTTAGGAAGTTGGCTAGAGCAGAAGCATCGAATGGGAGACTTGCAACCCCTATTCCAAAGGTACATCCTGATGCTTCATTTGAATATGAAATTCTCTCACATTTTTGACTGAGTTCTGAGGGGGGTGAATCCTCTGAAGTTGAAATAGATGTTTGCCCAGGGTCAAGGCGGCTATTATTTTCACACTGATTTTGTCTTTTCCTATTATCACAGGGATCTTTACAAATAGGGGTATGAATTAAGGTTGCTGCCAATGGCTCTGCCTTGTTAACTATGGATGCAACAGCTTTGCTTTGAATATCTATGAGATTGTACAATGACGAAGCCCTAGAGCGAATTTCATTATCCCATTTGCAACGCATCAAAACAGACAGAGAATGCATGCAAGCTTTTGAACGTCTAAATAGTTCAGAAATATGCGCCGCAACCATAGCTGCTGCAACTATTTCATTTGAGCTGTAACTCCATGAGGTACCAACAGAAGATGGCTTCAATGAAAATAGCGCCTCTAAAATCGCTAAAATTCTGTGGGTATGGCGTATTGCTGAATCTATGTAATTCTGCAATGCATGGGAAGATCCATCTATTTTGACAGTTTTGGCTATATTTTGTACATTGTTGGGAACTGAGTGATTGTCTCCTCGTGAAACCATAGGGAACAACTGAAGCTCACAGGCAAGAGCACAAACAGCAGCTAGAACATAAGAATCAAATGCTGCTACAGGACCTTCCTTCTTCATTTTCCTATTATTCGTTTCTTTCTTGCTTTCAGATACTGCTTGTAAATCCTCAATAATTTCCTCCACCAAATAATTATCTTCACCTCTTGGTTTCTTGCTTCCATTGAATTGGACCTCGTGGCTAACACAAACAGTTAAAACAACAAATAGTAGGCGTGAAGCAAGCTCAACAGATGCACATGATTCTAAGAAAAGTGAATGCACCATGGTACGAAGTTCTGCCACAGCAAGGTTTTTTGAGGCAGACCCCAAACCAAAGTATCTTGTTTTTCTTTTTTTATCACTAATGGACTCAGCTGGAAATGTCCTCTGAAGAATAGCTTCCACTGTAGCAACAAATATTTTTATAAGACAAGCTTCAGATGGACTTCCACGAGGAAGATATTCTAGAACCTTGAGTAGGGGTATGTACAAATTCCACGAGAGTATGGGAGGTTGAAGTGGTGTTGCAACCACAATTTCTGGAAGATCAACAGCTGAGGAATTTAATGGAATCAAGCCATAAGCAGCTTCCCAAATGATACAAATTCTCCACTCAACTTCTGGACCATGAGCACAAAGCATTGAGGCAATGCCTTGGGCTGTAGCTTCAACAGTGGCTTCAGATGCAGCAGCTTCAGTCTGGTCAACAAATATATATTGTAGATCTTCAGCATGCATAAAGAATCTACCATAGAAAATGAGAAAAAGATAATGAGGTAACTTGCAAAAAGTGACAGAACCTGCTTTCTGTTGGAAGAAATATAGCCACCCAAAGGTTCATGTTGAACTTCAACTCCGTCAACTTGCCTTAATGGAGGAAAAAGTAAAGCAGGCTGAGAAAGAATTCGGAAAAGCAATGCAGCTGCAGCATCAGCAGCTACACCAGATCTCACGGACATTGCAGTCCCAATGGCACGCAAGAAATGAAAATGCATCCAATTTCTAGGAAGCTGTATTAACATTTTGAGAGAAGTATGGAAAAAAAAAAAAAAAACTAAATCAGTCAATTGGGTTCAAGCTCTCACAAAATAACTGCAGATGAAAACATCAAAATGCACATTAGTATGCAATCACGACTGCATAGTATATATTTTGTATACTGTTGGTTTTGCCTAATCAATTTTATTTTTTTTTTAAATTTTCCACATTATCCCCTTCTTTTGCCCATCCACATGGCACAATCTAAATGTACAATCCATGTGACTCACACCAAATACAAAGGCACATGCCACACGGCCTGCAACTTAGTTTATATCATGTGCTACTACAGGCACATGCCACTCAGATTTCACACCATCAAATTTTCATCATTTCTCTCACAATGGAACAACAAATGAACAAAACACAATGACATCATTTCATTCATGTAGTCAACCCAATGCCTCAACCTAATCAGAAAAGCCTTTTATCATTGTCGTTCTCTCTCTACGAACCAGCTTTCAGCTTATTTCTTTTACAATACTAACCCGGAAGAGCTTGATTAAAGTTGTAATGACGAAATCTTGGTATACTCATCAATGATCTATCATCACAAAATATTGTCTTGTATATAGAGATCAGGATCCTGCTAATAAGTGTCCTAAGGACACTAATTAAGGAGCATTTAATACACCCTATTAAATGCTTCTAATTACTTAAACAAAACAAGTATTAAGTGACTTTTGTTTATTTGGTATATAAAAGCTTTATTTTTCAATAGTACTTTCTGTTTCTGATTTCACTAGTGCCCTGGTTAGAATTTGCATAAAGATTGTAAAGTTTACCCTTATTCCATAAGCATAATCTTCAGCAGCTCGAAGAAGCTCTACAAGCTGCACAGCAGCATCAAGTGCATCTGGAGCCCATGATGGGGGTGCTTCTAAAAGTCCAAGGAGAAGCCTTTGAGTTGCACAAGGAGTTGCAATGGCATAATATCTAGATAATTTAGGCATACAAATTTGCTCAGGCCAATGCATTCCAGGAACAACAAAATAACAAGAAAGGTATTGAGTTCAAAATAACCTGTGAAATAAACGTGCATATGGTTCTAGAGCTGGTAATCCAGCAACAAGATGCTCATCCAAAGCTGTTGTTGGAGGAGGAAGTAGTAGTGCAGGTACAGCAGCTGCTGTTAAAGTAGCAGTTTCATACCGAGCAACTTCATCATCACAAACACTTAATATAACACCAGCACCGTTAGCAACTGCCCATCTTGGAGTTGACGGTATGAATTGAGGATGCTTCCCAGAACCACATCCAGAAACTAAGGAAAACCAAATTCAATTAAGAAAAGACTCTTTATTATAAATCTTGTCTTTACAGAACGAAAATCATCAATGCCTTCTTATACTGTCATTCCATGGAAAATTGGAAATGAAAGAATCGAATTGCTACGTGTACTCTATGAATTTAAGCTTAGGGCATACTCAACCCTAAAAACTCAGTTTGTAGGGTGAGGACTGACCAAGCCTTACAAGAACTACATCAGTCATGTATATAGTTGATGTGTGATCTCGACACATCCCCCACATGCCCAAGAATGGACATTTGGAAGGTGGACAAATATGGTTGGCCCAATAATTACACCCCCTCACACCGAATGGACATCTAGAGCATAGATAGATACAAGTGACTCAATGACAAATTTAAGATAGAATTTAATATCATCTTAAAATTTAAGCTTAGGCTTAACTTAACCCCAAAATCTAGCATATGAAGTGAAGATTATCCCCTACTTATTTACATTATTTTGAGCATATCACTAGTCCATGTGGGATCTCAACATGTACCAAGTATGTCCAAATAATGTTTTCACTTGAATAACATAGAATGATTTATGTTGAAAATTACAAAAAGTAGGGAGAAATCAATTTTTATTTTAAGTTTTATAGATCAATTATACAAAAAAGATGAGCAGTAAAAAGAAATGTAAAACTCCAAAATATTCAAGTATCACATTAACAGAAGTACAAAGTAAGAAATATTGAGTTTGATTATGAAAGAGATAACCTACCAATCATAGGTGGCTTGAGTTCTCCTGCAGCATATTTACCCATAACACCACTGCACCTGTTAATGCATGACAATTCTCATCAACTTAGGCAAAAGTTTACTTGGAGCCCAAGAGGAAACAAGATAACTAAGCCATTTGATTTGACCATATTGATATGATCGAACATTTTATAATACAATTGCAAGAGAATCAAACCAAAAGAATTAGAGACTAAAATCACAGTGCAAATGTTGTTCCAATATACACTATTGACAAAAAACAAAAAAAGAAAGATGTTGCTGACCCCTGAACTTGGTTATGCTACACTCCATTCTAGGTTAGCCCTTTGAAACACCAATAACCCATGGTTCAAAATTGAACAAACCAAGAATGGTGGTTTACTTTGGTTTCCAAAACTTATGAGTCAATAGATACAATTCGGCTTGGGGGTGAACCTTGAACAGAAACAGCCTGGACCATGAAATACCCAATAACTTGCAGGCAGAGCTAAAACATATATAACATAACTAATATTATCTGTCTGAATTGAAAGAAGCAAGCCATATGTGATTTGTAGGCATAGTGAAAAATACTCACCACCGAAAATAGTCACTTCTAATGCCTAAAGGTGCAGCCAGTAATATATCAGTAATCCAGGGGGACAAGGGTCTTATAAGCTTCTTCTCCTGCTGCATCAGAGAATTATGGCCAGACTCCCCGTCTACATAATCATTAGCTGTTGCATGACTTGCACTATTGCTTCCTTCTGCTTCACAATGTTGTCTTTCCATTTTGTATATGGGGCGATTGTAATGAGTTAAAATACGCAAAATTTCACCACATGCCAGAGCCCATTGTTCTGAATATTCATTCTGTAAAATTAGACAATAAATGAAAAGGTCGGCAGGGAACATCTTTGCAAATACTAAAGCTGAATAAATGTTATACTTAAATCAATTAGGAACTAAAAGTCATAACAATTTCATTTAAGTGATAATTTGTGTTTGCATTTCACAAACTAAAAACTTACTTTTATATGAATTTGAATTATGTACAAAAAAAATCATAATAAAAGCCAAGGGATTATACCTCATTTTTTGGGCAGACTAAAGAAATGAAAGAAGCAAATGGAGGACTAGTCTTATCATAGACCAGCGTACCATCAATAATAGATGAAATCATTGGAAGCACAACTGCATGCCCATGCTCTGGATGATAAAGAACAAGTACCGCTGGAAGTACATGTGAATGAATAGATAAGTTATTTAGGCAAGAAAGAGTCATAAGTTATTGTTGAGTAAATCATAATTGAAACTAATACTGAGTAAAGCATAAATACCCAAAACATCATCAAAGAGGAGCATTTCTTTTGATGGATAATGATTGCGGATCAACTGTCAAAGCAACACAGACAGTTAATATGTTTGATAAAAACTCCTGGATAGCATAAGTCAAAACACAATTTTTTTATTGGATCTACAAAAATAAATGTATTTCTATTTCCAATTTTTTAGTTTATATATAAATATAGTTGCATTTGTCATACCTCGGCAATATCATCAGGAAATTGTTCTGACGTAAATTGACCAATGTATTCAACATAAGCAGCAATTTGATCCTAATAAAAATTAGAAATATTTGTCATAACAATCAAGTAAATGGAAAAACAATAATGTGTAACATAAAAGTGCTTATATGTAGGTTTGGAAGCATATATTTTCAGTTACAAATGACTAAAATGCTGCTGCTTTCTGACTAGTACAATATATAAAGACTGAAAAGGGAATAGCTAGCACACATTCATTATTCATTAGCTTTGGAACAACTTGCTAAAGGAAACCCAAAATCCTTAAATAAAAGTAACAGGAGTTTAGATTCTTGGTAAGAACCTTGGGTGAACCACACTACAATACATTATTTTCCTTTACTTAAATGTGAAACTCAAGTCCCATACCAGGTGAATGTTGCAATGCGGGCATCATCACCAATCAATGCTACTCATTTGTAGCTTAGAGACATAGTGGAAGGCTCTGACACCAATCAATAAAAACCTTAGGAGAACTACACCACTAAAGCTTGCTATTGTAGTTGGAGAGCAAGATCTTATAAACCCCACATTAGAATCCCATACTTCCATTGTGGGACTCAAGTTCCATACCTTGTAATTGAATCCTGACAATTCTTATTCTCTTGTGATCATACAATAAGAGTTGTTCTTCTTAGAATGTGAGTTTGAACCTAGCTCAACCCCAAAAACTAGCTTATAGGGTGAGGATTGTCTTTTACTTATATATTTTATCTTGGCCTTACCTCCAATCAATGTGAAACTTGAGTTTTTTTTCAATAAACCCCCTCTCACCCAGCACTTTAGGCTTGGTGCGTGGATAGTATGGTGAGTGGCCATTTTTAATGAATCTAGGATAGACTCTAATACCATCTTAGAATGTGGGTTTAGACTTAACTCAATCCTAAAAGCTAGCTTGTAGGGTGAACGTTGTCCCCCACTTATATATTGGGTTTTTCCCAATAGTACTTTCTTGAGCAATCTTAAAAGCATTGCTCAATTCAATAACTCAGTTTGAAAAAAGCTTTTCTACATAGACACTTAATAAACCTTTTTCTGTTTGAAAAGATAAGTTTTTACATATCTTATTGGCATGCTTATCATTGTATTCTATTGTATTACAAATAACATAGGAATAATGAATGTCTCCCTTTCATTCTTTATTGTTTCAGCAAATATGTAAACTATATTTTATATTTACCAATAGAGTGAGTAATTATCAAACTCATTCACATGAAAGGTAAAAGATATACTATCAAAAAAGGTCAAAGATGTGCTTTAAGAGATTCTATCAAAAACTGGTACACTTTGGGGAAACGCATGTGTAAGTAAAACTTCTATTTTTTTTCACCTTTTATTTTCTTTTTAGTGGTTCTCACCTTTTATTTAATACCATGGCTATTTTGTATGGATATTTTGAACTTCTGGTCATATTCATAAAGGATGTAGGACATCGTGACAATAATAATAATAATATTACTTATTAAAAAGCACCCCACTGACAATTTTAAGCCTCGTGAAAACATAATATCTGCTACTTTTCTCAAAGATTATTCCTGGAGTTTTCCTTCCAACATAATATCTGCTATATAATGTGCTTAATATGAAACATTGGAACATCATATACAGTAATGATAGCAGCATTAATAAATTATTATTATTATTATTATTATTATTATTATTATTCCAGGAGGGAGATTAATATACAACACTGGAGTTACAATTTATATCAGAGATCACTCAAGTTAAAACATTTATTATTACATTGGTACCTTTCTTTGCTGATCATCTGGTGGGGGAGGCCAGAACAATGAGGAAAACTGAAGACGATCAATCCACCTTTCACTGGAAGCAGCCATTGAAGCTGAAATATACTTTCTCTTTCAACTCTCAAGTTATTCCTTTTTGCTTCTAATATCAAAACCAACAACCCAAATCCAGCCAAAAATGGCTACCAATCAAGAATCAAAATATCGTAATTCAACATTCCCTGCTTAGCATGCCCACATATTTTTACCTCAGTATCCATCAAGAAGTGTTGGTATACCAAAATTCAAATTTCAGCAAACACAAATAATGAACACTTGAAAATATGTCCAATGAAATGACAAATCAATGCATCTTTCAAAAAATTCTGGTTATTCACTACAGTAGGTTGCCCTATGATGCTTAAATCCTTACACTTGAAAATGTTGAAACTGAAGGTGATTTCTTAGTTTCTCTCCTTTAGAAAAGCAGAAGGGGAAAAAAATCCAAATTGATTGCTTATATTATAAAGAAATACAGAGTAGATATAAATCCCTAAATCCTATTAAATAGAGTAAAAATAGTTCTGGAAAAAATAATAATAGGATTCTCTCATAAAAATATTCAATTTTTGTCATGACCAAACATTTCAACTAAAGCACCAAAATATCTAACAACAACTTAGATTCACCCCAGATTAAAAAACTAAAAAAAAAAAAAAGAAAGAAACAATGGAATCCACTTCAGCAATCAACCCAACCACCACCAACAGAGCTCAAAAACATGATGTAATCAGAAAATAAAAATAAAAAATGTAGCAGACACAATCCCCAAAAAGAGTTCTATCAAACAGAGGAAGAACAGTTTTGAAAAGCCAAAGAAAAAAAAAACAATAAGATTTTGAGACTTTCTAGTAGAACTATTCAATTTTCTCCATTACCGAACAATTCAACCAATCTTCAAAAATTAGTTTCAACAAAAAATAAAAATAAAACTCAAAACCAGCACCAAAATATCTAATAAGAATACGGATTCAGCCCAGATTAAAAAATCAAAAAAAGAAGAGGGAAGCAATCAAATCCACCTCAAGCATCAACACAATTACCCAAACACGAACAACAAAACTCGTAAACAAGACGTAATTAGAAGAAAAAAAAATGCAGCAGGAAATCGCATAACAATAATTAAAAATTAAAAATTAAAACACTATGTGTGTATGTACCTGACGAGTTGCGTTTACAAAACCGATGAAAAATAGTACTCTGATTTAGAAGGTGAAACGGTCCAGCTGCAAGAACGGGATTTTCGTGTTGATTTTCCCTGTTTGATGCAAACAGTGGTAATAATAAAATTTCATGAAAGAAAATATTTGGTGGTTGGTTATGGTGACAGACACTAAGGAAGCGAAGAGAAGAGAAGAGAAGAGAGATCTTTAAGAGAGTTGAGAGAAGTTGGGTGCGTGCGTGGCAAGATATTTTCCTCTCGCTTCTTACACGTCATAGTAGAGTATGTATTGTCATACATCTTGTACATTCATGTATGTATGCATACATACATACCCATCACGTTTTCCTTATAAATGACTGTGATAATTGTCAGTTAAATTAATGGAAAACAAAAATAGATATACTTTTTCATGTGTTTTTTCTATTATTTTAAAAATAGGTTAGTTGTATTTTTTTTATAATTTCACAAATTTTATTATCAAACTCTGAAATATGCATATTTTATTATTCAAATTTTAAATTTTACTTATTTTTTTATTCAATTTTTTTTACATATTTTATTACTTAATTTTAAAAATTTTGAGTATTTATCACCTGATTTTTAAAACAAAATTATCTTGGTTATTTTTATGATTTTTAATCAAAAAATTTATTATGCTAATTACTAAGATAAAAATTAATTAGATAAAAAATTAATATTTATTATGCAAATTATTGAGATAAAATTTAATTCTAATTAATGAATACTACAAAAAATATCTAAAAAATTATGTCTAAATTTTATCCTAAATTAATGTAGGAGATATCCAAGAAATAAAAATTAATGTAGGAAATTTTGGTTGAGGAAGAACATCTCCACGTAACTCTTTTTTTCATGATATAATTTTAAAATATTTATAAAATCAATTTTATAAATATTTTAAAAATATTTACTAAATTTTTTCATTTAAAAATTATTAACTATGAGACATTAAAATAAATATATATAAAAATTATGAAAATTATAACAACAATTTAAATTTGTTTAAACAATGAAAACATTATCAATTTTTATTAATGAAAATTTATTCAAATTTATGAAAAAAAATAGAAACCAATGTGGATCATATGTTCCGGTAAGGATTTTTTTTTTTTCTTTTTTAATATTCAAATGATTCACTTACTGATTGAGATTTATCTTTTAACATTCACGTTCACCATGCATAATTTATATAACTATTTTATATATTTCATATATATTGTCTTATACATTATTTTATTTTTTATTTAATTTTCATGGTTTTATAATACGTTGTAATAAAGATAAATAGAAAACAAATATACATCAAATCAAAATTAATGTTCTATATGAAGATAAAAATATTATATCTCTTATTTATATGAGTTATTTTTAATTTGATTTATATATATTTTTATAATCTCATATTATTTATGTTACAAGATTAGTAAACTGGCACCAAAATGTTAAAATCAATCATATTTATATAACTTAAGAAAATGTTAAGATTAAATTAAAAATAATGTCAAAAGAAAAAGGATAAAAAATTATTTTTCACACGAAATTACGGAAATAATCAAAGGGTATTAAGTGAGTAATATTTTAAATATTTTTGGGAAAATTGGTGGCTAGATGTGTTTGCATTTCACTTCTTTTAGAGAATATAACACGAAATTATTTTATAAAAATATTTTCTTTTAAATTTAATGTTGGTGTATTACGCAAATAAAATAAATTTTTGTTTCATCTTAAAAATTACTAATACCAATTTTTTATTAAAAATTTAACAATATACTTGTTAACATATTTTTGAAAACATATTGTTTATTATTAATTAAAAAATTTTAAAAATTATAAATTTTAATATATCTTATTTTTTATTTAATGATTTTTTTTTTAATTTTAATGATACATCTATTAGCCTGTGACTTTATTAATCTATTTAAGAATAATTCTATTAATTTATTTAATATCTTAATATAAAATAAATTTTTAAATAGATTAATAGATGAAGTCAAACTTATATAAAGAGGAAACCAAATCTATAAAAGAATTATAAAAAACTATGCTTGAACCATGAAATTATATAACATAATAGGTGAGGCCTAACTTGGTCATGCTTGTACACACGCTATCAATTTCTGTCAATAAAAGTTTTGATTCCTCTGTATTGCAATATATTATAAATTAATAACCCATTAACATTTGTGGTGATAGTTGAGGCATACACTTAAAAAACGAATGTTCTCTGCAGAAGCTTGCGTATATGATTAAATTTTACTAAAAGAGTAAGTGATCAATTTAATTTTGAAATTTGTATCATGCTCTCATTTTAGTTTTGGAAATTAAAAAATAAATAAATATGTCCTGAATTATTTTAGGATATTATTTAAATTTTTATAATTAACTCATTTTTCCATTTTAATCTTTAATTAAAATTTTTAAATGATAATAATAACATAAGTTTAAAAACTAAAATAAAAAAAACTAATTTAAAAACTATAAATGAAATTTTAAAAAATTACATGAACTTGTTTGAACTTTCCTTAATTCTAAAGACTAAAATTAAAATGTCTATGAAATACAAATTTAAAAATTAAATTATTCTTTTAAAGACAAAAAAAAAATTCTTAAGTACGACTCAATTCAAAAGATTATTACTGATTGTATTTTATGCAAAGAAATAAAAATGTTTCAAAAATTAAAAATATAAATAAGTCTAAAAAAAAAAGTGATTATTTATATATTTTCTAACTCCAAACTTGTGCAGCAAAAACAGATTACATTTACGTGGAAAGTAAAGAACCATTGATGTATGGACACGTGTGAATCTGAATATGAGAAAATATCTGGCAAGATATTTTTCTTGCATTCCAACAAACTGAGTTCACTTGGTGTCAGGTGCCAGGTGGCCCAATCAAATGCAAGCATAAGATATTATTACTCCGTGTCTCTTCTGGCATTCCATTTTCTCACATGCTGATGGGGCCAGTCTTGCATGACCATGCAACATGCTCATGATCATGCATCACCAAGTGGTTATTTTAGTTTATTTTTTATTATGCACCTCCATTGATAACTAGTATTTATTTTATGTAATTAAAATTAATAATAAATAAGTACCTTTAAATGTATAAATTATAGTATAGTTAAATTTTATAATAAATAATTTTTCAAATATATAAATTATATTTTTAATTTATCTTAAATAATTTATATTGCAATATAAGATTATTTTTAATTATAAATATTTTTAAAATATTAAAATTTAATTTAAAAATAAATATAAAAATGA
>JAMLFT010002641.1:0-24651 GCA_026544285.1 Pachyrhizus erosus | reverse complement strand
TTTTTAAATAAAGAAATAATTATTAAATAAAAAGTAAAATTTATTAAAATTAATAATTTTTAATAAATTATAATTAATCATAAAAAGAGTGTTATAGAAAATGTCATTAATATTTATCCTTTAAAAAATAAATTATTTATTTTCTTAAAGATTTTTATATTTATCTATTTTAATTTTTTTCCAATAAATTTATAAAAAATAATGATAAATCTTCAACATATTTAAATTCATAGAACTTTTAAAGAAATTTTAATGCATTAACTTGATAAAATAATGTGACAATATAATTAGTTGTATATATTTTCATGTGATTTGTTTTTAATTTTTTAATAAACAATAAATGAACACACTATTTTTTTATTTTAAAAGTAAAATGACTAAAAGTTTAAAATTAAAAATAAAACTAAAAATGAGTACTTAAAAAAATTAAAAATTGTTTACAAGTTTTTATTCTTTTTAGTTTAATTTTTTTAAGTTAAATTTTTTTTGGTAAAATATTTTATAGTTTTATTTAAAACTTGTGTTCTCATGCTACAAAAAAGTATATTTATAAAATAAAAATATTGTGTAAAATTAATTTAATTTACATAAAATTATTTTAATGATAATAATAAATAAAATACGAAAACATAAATATTTAAAAAATTTAATTTTAAAAATACCAAAGTTGTTTTAATTAATAAATTTTATTTTAAGGATAATTTATTTATAATATATAGTATTAATTAAAGAATTAAATACTAATTATGAATGATTAAATGCTTAAGTTATAAACTATATTTAAATAAAGTGATAAAGCTTCCTTTAAAATCAAGGACAAAAATTTAATTTTCATCTAGTTAGAATTTTATTCTTATCTAGCTAAAATAAATTAGAAAGTCCTAATTTTTTTAGAGAAAACTTCTCACACAACTAGAAATAATTTTTGTTGGGCTAAAAAAAGTAAGTGATACTACATTATAGAAAATCATTATAGTCCAACAAAACCCAATGTGCCTAGCTAAAATGTTTTAGTGATCATTAATAAAGTTCTGGCCTAACAAGAATTAGCATACAAGAATGAACAAGAATTATAGTCCAACAAAAGCCAATGTGCTTTGGCAAAGGTGATTGTTGGCATGACTTCATAAGCTAATACTTTCAAATTTATTAGATTTGTAATCGCTAGAGAAACAAGATAACTTGCTCATTCAACCATGACTTTTTCATATTTATGTAAATCTTTTCCAACCTACTAGTTACACTCACTACTCATTGCTCTTATGGTAAAACATGGTTAAAAAATAATGATGGTGATTTTGCTCGACTCAAACATTATTTTCTTGAAACTAATCAATAATTAGTTATACTAGACATGGAGGAGGAATTTAAGGTGCCCTTACTCCTTATAACGTCAATTTTTAACTATTAGAAAAACCTTCGTTCATGTACAAAGAAAAGAATTGATAATCCAAGTTAATAATGATAACATTACCATTAGAAGGCTTTTGGTATACTAAAATTTTTTAGTTTCATAGGAATTTGAAGTTGGCAATGTTTGCTTTCCAAGTTTGGTTTATTTTCAAAAAAGGTTTAGATAATTTTTTGGCCCCTACAAAATAAAGTGTTTTTTTATTTTAATCATTTAAATTTTTATTTTTTTAGTCCATTAAAGATTTAATTTTTTTAATTGTCTTTGATGTCAAATAACATTAATTGATTATGTAACAATAATGTTAGCGACTCATTGACTTGTCACATTATAAAGGAGTCTAATAGAATAATCATATGTAACTATTTTGATAAATTATATTTTTAAATCTTCATAAATTAGTTTGATGTTGTAAAATGTTTTAAGTAGACAAGAATTTAAAAACACAATTGTTTAAAAAAAATATTATATGTGATTATTTTGTCAAACAACGTGACAAGTCAATGAGTTATTAATGTCATTGTTATGTCATTAATTAACATTGTTACTTAATAACAGAAATAAATAATTTTTTTTAAAGGACTAAAATAAAAATAAATAAATAAAAGACTAAAAATTATTTAAACTTTTAAAAAAATAACATTCCCAAGAAACATTATTTCTTAAGAATTTTATACCAAAGTTTTCAACAAAATTGTTTTCATAAAAAGGTAAGAATTTAACTTTCTTAAGTTGGAAAAAAAATTACTGCAATAAAAGTATCATATTTTTCGTATTAAATCATTGAGAAGTAATTAAAGTTTGATAAATTTTTATTAAAATTAAATGTAAAAATATTTGATTTCCAAGAAACATATACAAATATTTTCAAGAATATTTATAAATAATCAAATAAATTTTAGTCATTTTTAAGAATCATAATTTCGAGGATTCATTATTTCTAGGAATCATGATTCTTAAACATGAATAATGATGATGAATAAGATATAAAAATTTGTTCAAGTAACATGCACATTATGGATCCCAAGAAAAGGTGACCATGAATTCTTTTGAGTATTTTGATGAAGAGCTTGGGAGAATATAAATGACTGCATGTTGAATTTTGAAGCATGGCCAAGTGCATATTACAAAGAGCTAAAAGGAAGTGTTGAAAAAAGTAAGGAGTATGAGACTGCTCTATAAGAGAAGGTTTTCTATCCAAGCCAATATATTCTAAATTTTTTTTTTTTTGCCAACAAACGAATATTGATGCATTTTCAGTAGAAAACATCATAATGTGTATTTGACGAAAATACCTTCTAATCAACATGTTTAAACAAAATATATAGGAAGGATGGTTGGATATTCTTGAAAAACTTTGCTAGTGAGAACATTAAGTTCACTTTTTTTATTAATTTTACACGCAAGAACAACATAGCATTAAAAATATAGATTTAGTTTGTTATAAAAAAAAGACTTAATTACAATTTTTTTAGCCCCAAAATTTTACAATTCCATTCTACCCAAAATAAATTAAAAATACATCATCAATTCAATAATTTATTTAACAGACAATTAGTGAGTTAAAATATAGATAAAATGACAATACTTCATTACAATTTTGTTTACATGTTAATAAAAGTTTTATATTTTAATATTGTAATATATATTCATAAATATCAACATTATTATTTTCATTACAGTATTACTTTAATAAATTAAAATGTCAAAATTTAATCATACAGAGAAATAAATCTAAAACAAAAATCTTGTATGGGTTATGTGTGTAAATATAATGGAAACTATAAATCAATAAAAGAACAAAGATTTAAAATAATGGAAACATAAATGAAAAAAGAATAAGTACGAAAATATTAGATTAAAATGAAATGAATTATAATATTAATTAATATTATTTATAAAATTAAAATTTATGTCGTTAATAATATATAATATGCACTATAACACACACATATAAATATAAAAGTGTTCTAATTTGAAATGAAAATAAATATTAATACAAGTTTTAATTCAAATACAAAATATTTTTTAAACAAGCGATTAAACATTTATCTTAAAGTTGACTGGGTGTGCCATGAAAAGAAAATAACCAAATAATAAACAACTACTTCATTAGATAAATAGAATATTCTTGTACAATAGTAAACAAATAAGTTATTCCAAAATTAGTCTCGCACTTGATAATACATTGATATAATTCATGCCTAATCAGGATATAAAATATAAACTAAGTATTCACATACAAAAGTTTAATACTTATTAATAAAATAGATAAACAAGTAAGGAAATTTATATTTATTTTTTTAGCTCTAAAGCCTCAACAGTTTATGGATTCCATAGAATCTTAGTTATATTCATAATATTTTGAATAACTGTTTAACCTAAAAACAAAAGAAATTTTTTTGGATATTTAATAGTTAGAAGACTAAAAAAAGGATTCACATGTGTAAAACTTTGACATAAACATTACCTTTATATGTTTTAACTTTTGCAAACTATAACACTAAAATTGGAAGTTCATCACCTCCATGTGCATGCATTTCATTTATAGAATCCACATATTTTCTAAAAAATACACAATGAAACTTATCTTTATTAAAATAAGAAATTATATAATATGTGTGAGGTACGTCATTATAAAATAAGTCAAATCCTCCTTGATTGATGATCTTCAAGCTAAGGTAATTAATTATATAATATGTATATGACATAACCATTACTTCTCATCAAGTTGTTCGAACATGATTAAACTAATAGATTTTCCCTCCTTAATTGATGATTTCTCATATAAGACAACAATCATTACACCCAATACATCTTTAAAGAACAAAAAATCACATCACAAAATAATATACAATAATAAATATAAATCTGAATACTATAAGAGTAGTATAATATGTAATATTTAATAAACACAATAAAGAAAATCATACCAATAAGATAATCACATTCTCCTTTAGTTTCATCAACTTTATGCGATGATAAATGAGAGACCATTCATAAGAATTGAGGTATCTTCACAATCAAATAAAGTGATTTTTACATGAAAAATAAACTTAAATTGATGTCTTGTGACCATATAGGACCCATAGTTGAGGACAACACCAAAGAAATTCATTCTATAAACCCCATCCTTTACAGATCGTTGAAACTTTCTAAACATTGCTTTCCTTATGGTAGCCTGAATTTTGGAACCCTGAATTACATAATAAAATCAGATAGTGACAAAAAAAAAAAAAACAAATGAAAGAAACAATAAAAAATAACTTCATTATGGAAATGAATTTATATCAATATTCATTAAAACCATCTCAATTGCAAAAACATTTTTAGAATCATTAACATCACACGTATTCCACAGCCTAATTACTCTCACTTTAAACCTTCAAGTTTGTTTCGCATTTGAAACTTCACTTATTTTGTCGAACATGGCACCATCTTAAGCATATATCAAAAAGAACTTTATGTAAGAGGTTTTTGGTTGTTTCTAGCAAAGGATTCACGTATGCTTTTATAGAGGAAGAAAACCATGAAAACAAACGTATTGGGTTTACGATTCAAATAGTTTTTGGTTCGCTGATTTGAAATTTGAATAACCTATGAATAACAGTAGAGAAACTGTTAAGATAACAGTTTTTAGAAGAAAAAAACAATAGCAACACAAACATGCAAGGACAGATGCAAATATAGATGAACAAAAGTAAAACTAGAATATGTTCAGGTTCATCAATAAAAGACAATATAAACAACTGTAATAACGTCCTCCACAAACCTTTTTACTCTAGCAAATAAGTACAACTTTTGTTGTGCATGTATTTTTTAATAAAACACGTGTAGATGCAACACGTTTAGATGCAGCACATGAAGTTTATCATTGAGAAGCATATTCTGTGTACATTTTTTTTGTAACATGACATGGGCCTACACGAAATGACCAATTGATAAAAACATTGTTTAAAATGTTAATGAAGGCCCAACCCAAAACCATTTATTCAGCTAATAAAATATTTTGAGGTTAGAAATGTCCAAGAATTGTAGAATAAACAGGGAAAAGGGACTCACTAGCCTCCCATTGGATGTTAAGTTATAGATACAAAGTGAGTTACACTACTCTCTCTGACCACACCATTCCTTTGGTCTTCTTTTGAGAGAAGACTGCAGCACTAGTACTGCATTGCATACTATTTTAGACTGGTTGCTTATGCATCCTTGGCTCCTATCTCTTCTAGTCTCTTTACTTTTCTTTTACCTTGCCTTTGCATTTTATTATTTTTTTGCTTTGTCTAAATAGTAATGAGTGTATTTGGGACTCTGTCCTTTACAATAATAACAAAATGCTACTTGACAAAAAATTAGTGTGTGATTCATTGTACTTGAGATAAACAAAGATTAATTAAGCCAACAATCATTAACTTAAAGGGTTTTTTTTAAAAAAAAAATTTAAGACAAATGTCAACATGCATGTGTTCTTAGAGTATTAATTAAGGAAATGAAAATGAAAAGTACTTAACAAAAATGAATAGGTTTAATATTTAAAAACATTGATTATAGAAATTATTAGGAAGGTGTTGCTAAAAGAATCAGAATTATTCTTTTAATTAAATATATTTTTGCCGTCGAGGCATGATGATTAAATAACTTTTATTTTCTAAGCCCACTACTTGATGATCAAAATTATACTTCTGCCTCCAAGGCATGACAAATTGGTCAAGTCTTCATAAATGTGTATATATACGGTGCAGGACAATAATTTATGCAGGAAATCGCCACGTCATTTCGCATAAATTTGGGTGTAGCAAGCTTCTTAACATTCTTTCTCTTTTAAAAACAAAAATGGCAACATTTCTTACCAGTACCATTTAGGAAATTAATTTTAAAAACTAAAATTAACATTTATTGAGGGAAAATGATAAAAAAAATACTTAAAGTGATTTAAATATGTACAAATAATGTGAAAATAGTAAATTACATAATTTTTAATTTTATGATAAAAGAATAAGAAAATAAAATAAAAAGAAAAAAAAAGTTGTTAAGAAGAATCTAATAATAAATAACAACTATGAAATGTTAGTGTTATTTTGTGTGATGCATGTAATCTACCAACATCAGGTTTTGATGTTGGTGCATCATTTAGGATATTTGTTTACAATCTTTATGCATATATACACAATTGTTCCACAACATGTGACTTTGACACATTATTTCATACATAGAATCGCTACATAACCACCATGCATTAATTACTTCAACTTAAGTTAGGATATTAGAGTAGCCCTTGAGTTGTATTTATAGATCATATGATAACCTATTTTTTTGGATGTATGGATTAATAGAAGAAAGATAGAGAGAGAGAAAAATAATAAAAAATAAAAAATATAAAATATAATAAATAATGTGACATAAAATAAAAAAAATAAAAAAACTGAAATAATTGCTAAAAAAATGTATGAAAATAATATATTAAAAAATGCATTGAAATGTATGTATACTTATATTAAAATATTTTTGTGATATGATCGATGTTATAATTATTTCTATATATATCATATTTTTATTTAATGAAAATATGTTATAGATCTTATATTATATAAGAAATGAGTTACAACTAATTTATTTTAAAAACTAACTTAAAAGAATAAACATATCTTTTTTTTTATATTTTTATTGGACTCTCAACTAATGAGAGATATTTTTACAAATGTGAATGAGCATTTTCTTATAAAAAAGGAGAAAAATATGATATATAAAGAGTGTGATAACAATAAATTAATAATCCCTGGTTAGGAAACTAGTTTATCTTGCTAGTGCGTCGTTTTTGTTAATCACGTGTTTTTTATAAATATTTTTTTTATAATATTGTTGGTATAGAATATTTATTTATTTTATTTATAATTAATCTTCGTAAAAAAAAAATTCTGATTACATTTTTTTATGAATATCATATGCACCAGATGATATCTGGTTTTAGAAGGGCACATTATGTCTGTTCACTTTGATCACTACCACAAGCTTCTCTCAATAAGCATGGCTAGATATACTTGAAACTCTTGGACCTAAAAGGAATTTCATCTAGCTTAATAACTTCTAAAATTGCATAAACTTGAGAGAATATGGAAATAGGGTTTTGGGGAGTTAATAAAAAAATTAAAAATAGAAAAAAATAATAAATAAATAAATAGATAAAAGAAGAAGCTAGACCCCACACACCAGTACACCACTACTATAGCTACTGATCGGATGAGGTTCCTCTGAGTTAAAATAGTACCAAAGAAAGTGCTATGCTTTTAGCCGAAGCTATTGTTGATTTTACGGCAAAGAAACAAATATCAGGTGCTTCATCCTAACCTGCAGCTACATGTGGAAAGCATCAAAACTTGTTCCCAAAATTACATAAAATCACACTGCCTCTTATCAACGTTATCGTTTAAATAGGAAAAATTCAGAATCCATTCGAAAGCTCGAATCCACTTTGTAGCTTGCTTGTTTCTTAAGAAATTCGATATCAAAATACCTACGTTCTTCACATGATATAATCTAAACTTTCCTATATTTGTATTCACTGATATAAATATTAATATTGATCCCAAAACTGAGATTTAATGTGTGCTAATTTGGTGTTCTAAGGATCATTGGATTTTTCGCATTGCATGAAAACAAAGAATAGATATGGGAAGGTTGTTGAGCAAGTTATATAAGTAGTTTTATAATGTAATAATATGTAAAATCTTAGAAAGTATACGTGATTTATGGACGTATGGGATGTTTTATTCCATGTCTTAGTAACTGTTCCATACGTACGAATGTGGTCTTCAAAGGCCAGCAAACTCAGCCCATGTACTCGGACCAAGATTTCTGACAAAAGACTAACACGCATATGTCCCCAACAAAAAATAAAAATAAAAACTAAAATTCATCAAGAAAAATGCGGTATACAAATTAAGGTATATAAAAACTATATATAATTAGACACTTAAAATTTTTATGTGTAGCCCTTCTTAGGTTACATGCATATTGTTCAAGAGACCCTATTAGAGCAATGACACAAGTAATCAAACACATTATTGACTATAAAACAAAATAAGTTATCATTCAGTTTAAAGCAAAGGATTATTAAGCAGTAAATGTCACCCAATTTGGTGAAGTGAAATAGCAGTTTGTTTAGTTATTAATTTATTAAAATCTGATTAAGTCACGTGTTACTCTTTCAACTATTTGGAACCATATCTTGGCAGCAGTTGGCATGTATCTGCAAAAAGATTCTTTGATATACATGATATAAATGTGCATGTTTAGATTGTAGTTTATACACACTCCCAACCATGGTTTGGAGATTGTAAACGAGATTTCATATATAAAAATATATTTGGCAGAAGTTGTCTTTTGTGTGTATAGACACATAATAAAAAAAAAGTTGAAAATAGAATATTGTAATGAAAAAGCAAGTATTTATTATATTAAAAATACTAAACTTATTCAATATTTAGTTTTTAAAATAATATAAAGGATTTAATAAAGTGTTTAATACTTTCATACCAAATGCTCGGGACACACAAGAAAAAAAACCATGGAGTCATAGTTATGTTTGAACATAATTTTAGATCTCACGTCATTTGAGTAAAAGTACTGGTGAGGAAAAATGTGTTTTATTATATTAAGGCAAATGTCAATCAATCCATTAGAGATATTATTAATGCATTCCTATTATAATTTTCAATCATTCATAGCTTGATTTGAAAAAAAAAAATACAGTTTATATTTTTTTTTTAACCAATACCCTAAACAAAACGCTTATATTAAACACAGTTCATTCAATGTTTTCTTAAGTAATTTAAAATATTTAATAAAGTATATGTAATACTTTCACACCAAATGTTCATGGTCACAAAAAACAAACAAAAAAAAAATCCTTAACAACTATAGTTAAGTTTGAACATACTTCTGGGTCCCATATTATGACTTATGTAAAAGTTAAACAAAACAAGTTACTTTTCCTTTTAGGCCTAACTATGATTTACAAACTATAATGCAAACACACTAATAATCATTCTTACATAACACTATCCAAAGTCACATTAGATTACGAGATTCATCTTGTAATACCGTTGAATAAAAAAATATTGAAAATTTTAATATTAATAACATTTTTAATCAAATTAATAAAATAGACTAAATGCGTAAAATGATTAGTGTGACTTTCATAATTTTTCTTCAATGTACAATGATGACTCAGTATCTAAAATTTAAAAAATTGATCGTAAGCCAGCATGAAAACTTTGTCTGATTGAACAAGAAGAAACAAACAAATGATCATTAATCAAGTCTCATTTAAGTGGAAGACAGAAGAAACACAAGATACAAAGTGAAAAGCCAACACATGAAAAAGGAACACGAGTAACTTTTCCTAGTTACAAATTCTCATTTTTCATTTTTCCCCTACTAAAACTCACCTTTTATCCCCCTCAATTCACTCCAAAAAGGTTTCCATGACATCCGGGTACATACCTCCTTCTGAATTCCTATACTCCACACCTTGTTGTTGATGGTGATCCATTGAAGTGGATGAAGATGATGAGGCCACTCCTGCAGGAAGAATGAAGCTCCTCTTAAACTTGTCCATTTTCCTTCCATCTTCTTGGTGGCTATCCAAGCTCAAGAACTCATTTGGGTTGGCTCCACTAGTATTTTGCATGTTGGAGGCATCTGAATTGGGATTTTGGCTAAGAGGGTGATGCTGATTCTGATCACCTGGTTTGCTCCCTAAGCTCTCAGGATTGAACAAAAGCTTGGCATCATCTGTTCTTCCAGTGAGAGCATTGAAGAAAGACAAGCCATTGGGCCATTTTATGTCGTTTTCATGCTCCCCCATCATGTCCTCGATTCTTGCACCCTCAGATGATGTATGAGGCATGAGAAACATGTGTGCCTCATCTTTAGGAAAGCCAAGCCTTGCTGCATGTTGTTGAAAATTGGGTGAGGATAGCATGGAAGTGGCAGAAGTAAGTGGCCTCTGACCCCAGTTGAATAGTGGAGGAGGTGGCCTAATTGGAATGGTGGATGGTTTTGAGGGAACAGAAGTAGAAGAGGAAGTGTTCCTTGTTGAAGAGAAGAGTTGGGAGAGGTAGAAACCAGATTGGTAGCCAAGGGATTCAAAAGTGTGTCTCATTCTAAGCACAAAATGGAGGTCTTCAGGAATCTGAAAATAGAACCAAAAATATCAAACATTTGATATTTTTTGTGTCAGATTCTTCCATCCAATGAATAGCTGGCCAAGTTGTGTAAAACTGGTAAAGGTAACTTCTAAAATTACCATATCAAAAAATCAAACTTAAAATGAGTAAAAATAATTTTTGGGGGGAGGAAAAGTGATACTAATTAACTCACAATCTTGCAAGAACCAAGTTGGAGAAGGCCATGTCCAGCTTGAATAACAGCTATGGTCTGGTCATGGAACAAAAGCAAATAAAATTGGATTGAAAAATCTAAAAAGAAATCTTTTGAGACCAATAATAACAAAAGCCAAACGAAACCAACAATGATTCTGTTCTGACCTGAATGCCTGACTCAAACTGATCTGTCCATTCAGGAGGTAGCTGCAATTAATGGCATCATAAAAGGAGGTTGAGTCAATCAATCATCAAATAAACAGCTACACATAACAACCACCAAAAAAAACAAAACACGGCACCGGTTGAAACACAACATATTATTGTCTAAATCCACATCTATATTTAGATTATATATTTTAAATAAACAAAAAGAAAGAGAAGTAAAATAAAAGATCAGAGAGAAGTTTGATTGGATGTGGGAGAGAGTTGAGTTAAGAATATGCATACATACAGCATCAAAAGAGCTCTGCCAGTAGTTGGAGATATTCGGTTCACATTCTGTGGGCTCTTTAAAGACCCACTTGTGGCACTTATCAGATGCAACTTTCCCCATCAACCTGTTCCAAAATCCAACTCCACCCAATCAGAGCACAGTTCAGAGGAGAGAAACAAATCGTGCTTGTGCTTGTGCTTGTGCTTGTGCATAAGTAACTCCCTAGTCCACTCCACATGGTATTAGACATTGAACAAGATTCAGAGAGAGAGGAAAAAAAAAGAAAGTGATAGAGAAAGAAAGAGAGAGAAAGAACAAAACCACAACATTACAAACACCTACCCAGTACCCACCCTTCTCCATAATTATACAACTGAATGGACATTTTGCTGAAGGTCTTTCTGACAGGATCCTCTCCATCAATATCTTCCAAACATCCTGAACCCCTTCCTCGGCAAAACCCATCTTCCCACATCAACATCCTTCGCAAAAACACACGTCAACAACCCATCTAAACAAACAAATACTTAAATACTACAAACCAAAACCTTACATTTGTTGTTGTACAAAATGATAGGCACTGAGAATCGAACTTGAGTAAAAAGCTACCAAATTAAATTACCACTTAAAAAGAACAAGAAAAGAGACACAAACATATACTTACAAGCTTCCATTATCATCTCCAACCTTGCAGCCATTACCACCTCGGACTCTCCTGAGAGAAATGGACAAGACCCAGATGAGGAAAGAGGTAAGAGTTAGAGAGAGAGAGAGAAAGAGAAGGAAAAAGAGAAAAACATGGCATAGCATAGCATACGGGCGAGGACGAATGGTCCAGAAGACAGAGTAAGTCCAGTCTGAGTTGAGACAGACTCTTCTGAGGGCCTCATGAAGGGCCATCATCCCAACAGCTTCTTTGCTCCTATCTGATGCTCCTGAGCCCACCATCTCTCTCTCTGTCACTCACTATGCACCTTTTTTTTTTTTTCCCTTTCACTTCACAATTACACACAAAAAACACTTTTTTTCTCTTCTAGTATAGTCCTTGAAACACCTCTTCCTCTCTATGCAAACTCAACCTCTTTTCATTTTTTGATCTGAGTTACTCTTACTCACTCTATAATGCTTAACAAGCACAGAGAAGAAGACCGATTCTCCATCTCTCTCTAGAGTTGAGACGAAGCTTGCTTGCCTGTTTGTTTATTTATTTATTTATTTATTTATTTGGCTAAGGACTAAGGGCTCTTTATCTTACTCACTAACTCACTCGGCTTTTTGTTTGAACTTGAGGAGGTTGGGTTGGGTGGTTACTTAGACAGAAAACGGTAAAAGAGGAGTGAGTGAAGTAGAGGTGCTCTGCGTAGTAGTAACTAGTAAATGTGAGTGTTTGTTTTGTTTAATGGAATGATACGTTTTTAACAATCAAAAAATGTGGGGACAGCTTTTATCTTCCTTCTCTGTCTTTTTTACAAACAGCACCACAAAGAGGAAAGTGAAAAATATTTTAAAAAACAAAAATCAGGGTTATCCTGTGCCCTACCACCTATTTCACATTTTTACTAAATCATATGCTACTTATCTACATGTCATAGAAAGGTGCATACATATTGTTGAATGCTATTGGTTAAATTAATCCAGTGCTCTTTGTAATGTATAATCTTTACGTTCTCACTCTTAAAAATTATTTATTTTAGTTGTTATATATATTATTTTTAATTCATTTTATTCTCTATATTTATATCTTCTAATTCGTTTTAATTTTTATAATATAAAATTTAAAAAAATATATATGTAAGAACAAAAATGAGTAATTTTTAAGAATATTAATGTAAGTAATTTTTAAGTGTAAAGATTATGCATATATAGAAATTAAATCTCTATTACAATATATTTTTATTTTGTGAAACACACCTCATCTTAAGCTAATGTATCAATCGAGCTCACTTTTGTGTTTTGTTCCACGACGAACCTTTTCAAAACACATATTTTACTTAGAAAACTAACACACTACGAACCATGAAAATTAAATAATTTTTTTAACACATTATAAGCGTCAACACAACTTAGAAGATTCTTTAAAACTACAATACATCTATGACTAGAAAAACATATATTGATCTAGAATAAAATTATCATGTTATTATATTAAAATAGGATACCATTACCTTTAAGAGGTATTGGACCTTAGGTCAAAGAAATTTATCATACCTTAAATTCTTATAAATATAATATGTCACAATATTAAATAAATATTTATTACATATTATTATTTTATTAAAATTACTATAAAGTTATTTATCATACCTCATATCTACAGTATCTGAGGCGCATTAAACTAGAACAACAATGTTTTTAACTTCGAATCTCTTTATCTAACGAAAAGAAAAGACTTCGAATCTCAATCAACAGGAAACACATACCAATCAAAATGATCAAGTACTCCATTAAAGTCAGAAATCCTGTCTTAGACACAATACATGTTATATTTTTTGGTAACTTTATATTGTTTGGTTGGGGAGGTCGATTAATTGAGGTGAGAATAAAAGATTAAAAGAATCAGTGGATCCTATAAAAAAAATAAACATTATTAGATGGTACTAGAATTCTCTTAATTTAATTTGTAATTTAATATTATGGAATTACTAAAATATTGTCAAATAATATTGATTATAAAAGTTAATATATTATCATTCCATTATAAATTGTTATATAATTAAAAATTAGTAATTTTTTATAACAATTATTTTAAAATAATTCTTAGATACTTTTATTAATTAATCATGTAAAAAAAATTGATAATATATTAAAATTAAATTCTTCTTTAAATTTATGCCTTGTAAATCTCACTGCTATCACAATGGGATAAAGTCAATGTTATACCAGTTAATTTACGGTGAATATTTGTTATAAGTTTTTTTTATATAAATCATTTTTAATAGGTTAAATTACTCACTTATTTATTAAAATTATTTTTCTCATGTGATAAATAATTAAATTATTTTATTAAATAATTCTTGAATTTTTCACATTAACTTATTGAGTTTTTTAAATATACAATTAGGAATTTAATATCTAATCCATATGTGTAAAAAATATACATTGAAAGAGATCAACTCTTTAAATGGATTTCAATATCTTAATAAATTAATTCTTAAACTTTTAATAAAAGAAATACCGAGTTTTCCAAAAGATCTAGGATAATTTTTTCTTACTTTATTTTTCTTTTCAGCATATTATAAATGCAAAATATTTATGAAATATTCATCAATGATAAACAAAAATTCATTCAAACTAATGATTATTGGTAATTTTCTCTAACTGATCTAGTCTCTCATTATAGTTTTCTCTCAATTTTCAAAATTCTGAAAAGAATGTGAAGATGACTTTAACTTTTTACCACAGGAACACACGTTTTTACTTGATTGTAAATTGTGATGAAATATATTGTAACATTCCATCTTTGCGGGATTTAGATTTGAGTATATGAGTAAATTGATATAGGTACAAATGAAATCATAAATAATGATAACTATATTTTTTTATGTTAAATATCGATTTAAATAGCGAAAGAAAAGGGTAAAAATTGAAAGCAATAAAGCACGTATTGGTATTTCAATTTCGTAAAATTTGTTTGATTTTTCTTGTCGTTTACTTTAAATTATTTATCATTTAAGATATTATACACACCTTAAATAAAATTAACAAGATCAATTATTATGTCAAAATAGTTTTCATCTAACTAAACATCTTTATTAAATAAAGTGTAGTTGTAAAATGATTGAGCATTTAGGTAAGATATCAATAACAAAAAATATATACTTAAAAATAATTAAAACTTTTTATCTCTTAAAGTGGCAACTATTTTAAATTAGACAGAGTAATATTAAAAAAATATCCTCAATTAAAAAGGAAAATAGTGCTAAAATTATCATTTATTTATTTAATTATGTTATGATATTTAAATAATACAAAATTTATTTAACATAATCATACTTTTATTAATTTTCTCAATTAAAAATAAAAAAAGATATTTTTATCTTCATTTAAATAATTAAACAAAACAATATTTTTTTTCTGCATCCGAACAAAATATTGATAAAAAAAAGTTATCATTTGCTTCATTAATCATTATACCACCCTTACTATCATTTAAAAAGTTCATCGTATGTTTGCGAGTCTGTGTAACAAGCGGTGGAGTCTAGAATACTGTTTATCGTTAGAAGTCATAACAACACTCTTCTATTTTTAGTATTATTTGAAAGTTACTAAAAAAATATAAAATTATTATTTAATTATTAAATAGAAATACATGTTTATATAATTTTTTTATTTTTTTAATTAATTTAAATTAGTCAATAATTAATAATATATGTAAAATAGTATATTAAAAAGTGTGTCTTTAATATTCTTCTAAATATTGTATTTTATAATCAAAATTTTATTTTAAAACTAATATATTAATGCATATTTAAATTTTGTAATCTATATTTAATTTCAGTTTTTTTAATGTTAGAGTACATTTGGTATTATTCGTATGTTAAAAAAAAAAAAACACTGCTACTATTGTTACAGTCCTACGCACATGTAAGTCATAACAAACACAAATTTAAATGACTAGTTAGGCTATGTTTGACATACGTTATTCAAAGGATACAAAACATATTTTACTAAATTTAAAGAGACAATACTAAAAAAATAAACAACTACACCTATGTAAATAGTATTTTAGTTGTCTTTTCCATTTTGTAAAGGAAACCTAACTTTGAATATTTGATAGCTTGGCCGTAGAAGTTAAATACTTTAGAACAAGGAGTTTGAATTTGAAAATCGAAAAAGACAAATAGAAGTTATAAATTTCTTTTACACATGTCGATTTTTTTACCTTTATGACTTTAACAGTTGATAAATTAATTTCCAAATTCATTACTAAACTTGTCCTTAGATTCATTACTAACCTCATTCTCCTTGACATGCACCTATCTAGGGGTGGATTAGTGTCATGCAGTTATTTTCCTTAGAGGAGCTAAATATAAAAATAGAAATATATATTCAAAATTTAATATGTTAAATTCAGTCAATAACTAAGAGATTTATGATAAATTTTTTTCTTTTTATCTATTTGTCTATTTAAATTTTAAAACAATACTATTAATTGTTATATTTTTAATTATATATTTATCTTTATCCAATTTTTAAATATATTATGTGTTTATTATTCCAATCTGGACGAATACAAGTCCAATCCACAAAGATGGTTTACTTTAGCAAAAAATGCACACTAGTTGAATAGCTTTAAGATAATTGAGTCGAAATCCACAACAAAACCCAGTTACAAGGCAAATATAATATATTTTAAAACAAGAAACATACTTTTGTTAAGAGTAAATTGATAACATGTTACTCTCAAATTAGTAAAAGCTTTCCAACAAGGGACATTAGGCAATGCACAATCCACTATATAACATTTTCTGTGATTCTACTAAAATTGTTATTAACTTAGGTACAGTTACAGATTCAGAACTTTTTTATTAACAATGGAAATTGACAATGTTTAATTTGAATAATTAATTGGGTTAGAATTTTTTATTAACAATGGACATTCACAATGTTTAATTTGAATAATTAATTGGGTTAGAATTTTTTTTCATTTAAATGATTAATGAGTTTGTGGTTTAAAATGTGTAAAGTTGGGATTTTAAGTTAAAATGACGAATTTTCAATTGTATTATATCAGTATAAAATAAAATAATATACAAATGCACTAAGTTTCAATGTGATAAAGAAATTTTTTCTTTTTATGATTCTTATTTCGACACAGACAGTATCTTTTAGGTGGCTATTATTCTAAGATCCATCTTATTACAAATGTAGGTAGATTTAGCATGATCATTTGGATCTCTCATCATTTCAAGATTTTGGTGCAAACATCTCCATCTTAATCTAGCTAATAACCTTCGTTTCCGTCGCGCCAAACTGTTAATTGTAAATGTTGAACTCAATGTTGCTATATGTACACGAGAAACAAGTGCATGTTCATAGTTTCACACAAATGCAACAAATTCCTAGTATAGGAGTTGTGTAACCCCACAACAAAGACAATTTGTTGGGAAAGTTACTGTTAACTTAAATATAATATGATGTGAATGTGAAGAATTTCATGCAATACAAATTCCTAACTCACATGTTATTCTAGTTGCAAACAAAGGTTTTTGGTTGGATTATGATCAACACGCTTTCTATCATAATTCATAAATTTAAGAAGATCCAAAAAATCATCCTAAATTTATTTACATTTGTAATGAGATGGACAATAGAAAAAAAAAAAGTCATCCCTAATAAAATGTAAGTTATATTAAAATGAAGGTCATCATAAAAAAATTATCCTTAACATAGTGTATTTGTATAATATTTTACACTAACATAGTATAATTTTGTTATTTTGTTACACTAATAATACATCATTTTAACCCAAATTTGCAATTATAACACATTTTAAACCTTAAACTAATCAAATATTTAATAAAAAAAGTGATTCTAATACATTTAGTTATTTTGAATTTAAAAAATAATGCATTGGGAAATAGAAAATGGAAAATCCAATTTTCCTCAATAAAATATGTTGAGAAATTGTAATTTTGAAAGTCAAATTCTCTCTTGAAAAATAAAAAAGATCAATATTTATATAAATTGGGAGAATGATTATTTAGATAAATAATAATTTTTATGATTGTTTAAATATTTTTTTCCTCATTTTTACTATCATATTTTGTTTGAATGATTAAAAGAGATAATAATGAAATGAATAAGATTGAATTAAAAAAAATGTATTGTTTGAAGTGAAAGTAAACATAAAAGAATTTTGTGTTTTTATTAGACAATTAAAAGAAAATTAGAAAAAAAAATGTAATGACATTTTTATAATTATGCAAGGAAAAAAATAGCAAAAATAGGAATAAAATTAAAAATCTATATCGATATAAGAACGGTCCATCAAACTATTTTTGAACAAATTTAATAAAATTATTGTGTTCATAAACACAATTTTTTCATCAAAATTCAACTATCAAAATTGTTCAACATGGCTATTAACAATTAAATAATAGTTGAACTTTGACAAGCAAGTCTTTTAAAAAAATATTGAGGTAGCAAATGTTGTTTTCCAATTCAAGACTTATGCTTTTTTTTTTCTCTTAGAAATGATGGACCTTGTAACTAATATAACTTTTATAAAAATTTAAAGTTAATGGTCAAATATTAAATCCTTATTTTGGAGGTGAATTCAAGATAGCAATCTTTGTTCTCACATTGCATTACTTATAAATGAAAACAATATGTTAAGTTGACGGTGTTAAAAAATCATTGCATAAGAAGAAATTTATGAATAATTTCAATTTTTTGCATTATTGTAAGTTGACGAGCTTGATTGCTTAGGTATTTTAATTATTTATTTGATAACTAATTACTTGACACGACTAATTGTGTTTTTTATTTATAAATAAAGACTATTAAAAATTGAGTCCTTTATCAAAGTCATAATCGAGTGAAGACTACTATTTAACTTAACAACAAAATAATAAAAGTTTATTAAGTGTAATGTCTAACAATAACTAATATTATTGAACAACACAATAAAATGGTGTTTCTATTTTACCCATCTTTAGGCAACCACTATTCGTCACCAAGTAATAAATTATTGGGTCTTCAAAGGTTGTAAGTTTCCATCCCTTAGCAACACTCTATTGTTGCTTAATCATGCTTTTTCCTAAATTGAATTTGAATCTATTCAGATTCAAATGCTAATTGATACCTTTTATGTTCAATGTTGAAAGGAAAATGGTCTTTATCTTCATTGTCACTTTGTAGTATGGCTTCCTCATTAAGCAGTGATAAACTTTCAAAAGGGTGAAAACTTATATTGATTTCATTTAATGATATCAATTATCATTCAATATTGTCTTACAAAATTATACAAAAAAATCTTTTTTCAAGTCATGATTAAGCAAACAAGCTATTCTCCAAATGATGAAAAAAAAAAACAAAGATATTTTATCTAGAGAATCACTCATTGAGATAGACCATCAATTGAATGATGTCCAAAATGTTGTTTTTTCAAAAACATCACTTAGTAACACTTATTTATCCCTAAGTGATGAGCAAAAAATCATCCTCCACACTATTTTTCCCAATTATGAGCATTTCTTTTACTGAACAATGATACATTGACTATTCATATTATTAAGACATTAGAATTCATTTTTTTTTATCATTGTTTTCCATGGTGCAATATATCCTACATGTTCCTTGTATCTCATTGTAACATTTTAATTCCTCTCTTTCTAAAGACTTAAGGCAAGTCATCATCTATATTTTGTTTATTCAAATACAATATTTTGATGGAAATGAAGGTATAACTTCTTTATTTGAGTTTTTTTGTCTCATAACTTTCAAGCATATTATTGTCACCATATTTTGTTTCAAGTTTTTGAATTGTATGATTGCTTCCATTTACTTATAATGATTGTGTCGATCATTACAAATATAATATTATTGAACATATTGTGATATATGTAAAACTACACAAATTATTTTTTGGGATTATTCAATATTGTGTTTGTATAGCATTTGTCATGTATACATACATTTGCTTTTAATGCTCAAAATTGTAATTTGGAATCTAACAAACAAGTTGCCATATGTTTTTGGACAAATGGTATCACAATTTAACTATGACAAAAGAAAGATGAAAGTTAAAAGGACATTATTTCCTTTCAAATACCATAGATTGTAACACAAACAAGTAATACATATTTAATAAAGTACAATGAGGTTCTTCTAAGTTATTGGGTAAAGGGAAAGTACTTGTTGGACAACAATACAATGGCTTACAAAGGTCACAAGGTGAGGTTTGCATAAGCATATTTTGATTTGATCTTTACTATTTTGAATTTCGTGGTTCAATTTGCATTTAAGTGGTTAAGAGGATGATTATCAAGTTGTGATTTTTAGGTTTAGTTTGAATGGTTTTTGTTTTGTGTATTTTGGATTTTTGCAAGTTTGGAAATATGAGGAGTTTGATCATGATTTGCAAAGGTTGAATTAGTTTATGATGGTAAAGGATGGTGATTATGTCCCTTGGTTGTTGAGGAGTTAAATTTTGATGTTAGGTTAAGGAAAAGCTAATTTGGGTGTTGGTTTGTACAATGTTGGCAACTATAGGTTCGGTTCATCTATAGTGATTGTTGTTTTGCTTGGTTTTAGTTGTCACATGTTTAATACAGATTATAGGAGGTGTTGTTTGTGGTTTTGATTCTAATGTTTCAAGGTGGTCATGCTTAAGGTTTAGGAGGAATGAAACAAGGACATAGTCTCGTACAACATAGATTAAGGGTGATTTTTGTTTATTATTCATCTCGATAGCATACCATTTTCATTTTTTTTATTCCTCTTATCAAAGGAACAACACTTAAGAAAAAAAAAAGTAAAAATACTAAGTAAGAATCTAAAGGAAAATGGTATCTTGATGTTGTGAATCAAATACACCAAAACTCATTGTTTTATTTATTTTTTATTCTCTATGGCTATTAGATTTTAGTTGTATCAATAATCTCTTTAACTCAAATGCACTTAATTTGCATAAACAATTCAATTAATTATAATAATGAAACTTTAAACCTCCAACATCTAATGTTGCAATTATTGTTCCTCAAACAAATTACATTGTTGTCAAACATACACATTCTCTTGGTCCAAAACTATTTTTATGTTCTCTACATTCTACATTATCTTCATGTCACATAATTTTAGAATTTTACTTTTTCTTACATATTTTTCTTTAGAATCATGTGCCTGCTCACATGTTGATTTGGGTAGTGATCCCACTTATCATAAGCTTACCATAAATTTGTGTTTTTCTTAGATATTTTGTCATTTCTTGAAAGAGTAATAAGCAAGTCACTGTTTTTCACTTATCTCTAAGAATTTATTATGTTTTTAAAAATTAAGAATAACTAATTTTACATATTTTTAAAATTTTAAGAACTGAGTTTATCAATATGAAAATATAAGAATCTTGACCACATTTAACAAAATATATATAGAGATTAAATATATTTTTTATTTAGTCTAATTATTTTACATATTTTTTTAATAAATAGATTTTTTTTGGAAAATAGATAAATAGATAAATTTTTTTACTAATAAACTTATTTTCTATATCACTTAAATTTATATATGAAAATAATTGTTTATAAAGAGCTGAACTTTCTTATTTTAAATAATGATAACATCGTGATCTTTCTATATTTAAAAACTTAAAAGAGGCTTTATGCATTTTTACTAGTATTGCAATGACATTGCTTCTTGTATATAGATACTTTCATTAATTATCTCATAAAATAATCGTAAATGAGTAAGGAGTTAGGATCTCCACGTCTATATATCTCTAGGGATAGCCTCACTCGTTTCCCCACGGTGGCTTTGTGCATTGTCTTCCCAACGGGGATGGATAAACTTTCACCTGATTTCTGTGCGTTAGATGCGTTAATTATTGCAAGTTTCCAAACACACCTTAATGATTATTCTAAATACCCAATGCAAGGGATAACTACGACAAATTTGACAATGCCAGAGAATCTTTACTAGTCAAAAGTGAAAGGGGTGGACTCTGGTACTTGAGTTTGGATTAATATTTTAAGAGCATATATATGATAATGTTGATATGTCAGCTCCTAAGGACGAGCTTATTTATGTGATTATTATAATTTTGTTGTACGGCTGAAACTGAAAAAGGGTGTGTCACCATAGTGGCTGCTTCTTCCATCTTTTGTACATTGCTAAATATATCTTCCCCACTAAGGCAAACGAAAACCCACTACTATCCTTAGACCTTAGTCATGGGTTACATTTTTTTATTACTCCTTAATTCCCAAGTAGATATATATGAAAAATCTTAACACCTACCACCCAACCACTGAATTAATTAGAGAAAGTACTTTATTAGTCATAATAATCGTATTTAGAATATTTTATTTTAACTTTAGTTGACATAAATGATAGTGACTTATATCATTTAATTAAACTATTCAAAATTTAAATTTAATTTTAAATATAAAATAGATTATATTAAAAAAAACAGTAAAAATACTTTGTGTAAATATCACGGTGAAAGAAAGTCTTATTTAGAATTGTTTTTTATTAAAATATCTATGATCTGTGAAAGAAAAAAAAAATATTAACACCTGCCTATTGTTGTTTGGAGTAATCAAAGAATTACTAGCTGAAAATAATATGAAATATCTTGGCATCAATGTCTATGAAAACTTTGTGTCTAGAGAAATCTTTTGCCATTAATATTGTCAAGGAATCCTTTGATGTCATGTACACTATAATATTCAGATAAAGGTTGGAATCTTTTATTCTCTTACATCAACCCTGTAAAAAGGAGGCTCTACTTTTAGAACTTAATTATGAAAGCTTATAAGTTTTCTTTTTGAGGAAGGAAATCATATGATCGTTCTGTTTCAAGATCATCACATATACCTTATTTTTTAAAGATTTACACCAGCATCAGATTTGTCTGCATAGAATTGGGTTTCGAATGGTTAAATAATATTTTGGATTTCAATCTTATAAATTAAAAAAGTCATAATTGAAAAATAAAAATTTAATAAAAATCGTTAATTAAAATATTTGAATCGATTTTGATATTAATGTATATTTGAATCTATTTATTTAAAATATATATATTTTACGGCTTCTTAACAATTTTTCTAAAAAAAATATTTTTTAATAATCAAACATTTCAAGCATGCTCTAAATACCACCTAACCTTTGTCGTCTATGTTTTAGTTTGCTATTTTTCTGCCCACAATATCGGCATCATGTTTTCAGACTTGGATTATAAAAAGGAAGAGAAGTGCAAAACGGTATTTTAAAAATATTAATAAAAAAATATTAGAAGTCTGGTTACATCAAAAATCGTAGTAAAAATATATTAATAATTTTTTAACATACTTTCAATTTATTATTTAATTTAATATATTAAAAATACTTATTTACATCATTCCAAATTAATTAACCATATTCTAAAGTCTCAACTTAGATATATTTATTTAAAAAATTAAATTTTTTTAGATGAATAAGGTATTCTTCTATTGACAGTTAATAACTAATTTTTTAAAATATTAAAATTTATCTAAAAAATTAATATTTTTTAATAAATATTTTTTCATAGATACATATTAAAAATTGAATTCTTAACTTATCAAATTTTTAAAAGATAATATTATTTATCAATTATATCTTACTATAATAAAAATTTATTTTTATTAGTAAATATTTGTTATGCGCATAAACTTAAAAGATCACACTTTAATTACATATTTTAAAAAATAATTATTTACTAATTATATCGCAACATATTTTTTTTTACTAGTAACATATATAATATGTTTTACTGAAAATAATTATATTTAATCCAGATAAAATCATTATAAGGGTAAAAGAAATTAAAAATATTTAATATAATTACATTCACAATAGTTAAATTTAGAAGTAGTCATTAAACTAAAACATATTTTGTAATTAATGAGTGTTGTTGAAGTGTGATAAGTTAGTAATTTGATTGAGGTGAGAGATTTGATAGTCAAAACCCAAAAGCAAAGAAAGGGTTGTCCCAAAAAGTCATAGAGATGCAACACGAGGCAATATTTTATTAGTGTGCAGAGTGCAGTGTGCAGTGTGCAGTGTGGAAGTAATCAAGAAAGCAGAAGAAGAAGTGAAATAAAAAGAAGGAATAGTGTGTGTGCGACTGTGGGTGCGAGTTCGAGTACCAAATTAAGCTGTCACGTGCACACGTGCCATGCCAGTGAGTCGGTGCATCGTTTCTCATAAACAAACAACAACGTAGCGCACGAATTGCGGGGTTGCTGAACCCATTACCACCACGCGCAACAGATTAAGCCCTCAGCAACATTTTTTTAACTTTAGTTCCTTCAAACGGGGCGTTTCATACACGCTCCTGCGCATATCGCGTCAACACCAAAAATGGATACATCAGTCTAAATCCTCCGTATTGGACGGCTCAGGCATCGCTCTGGGCCCCACTTTCAAATCGTTAAAACCCTTTTTTCTATAAACCCTAACCCTAATCCTTAATGCTACTATATATATATATATATACTTTTTTTTTCCTGAGATGTTACTACTATGTTGTTATGACCCAAAGAGAACTAATTCACTGCATCAACGTTTGACAGTTGTAATAAGGATTTTTTTTTTTCTAATTATGTTATTGGGATGGAAAATTTATTAACTTTATTAATAAATCATAATATTATAATAAAAATTTAACACCTCTTCAAACAATAAAAAAATAAAGTAAAAAATTTAATTATATATATATAATTATAATTTTTAACCTT
>JAMLFT010002640.1:0-24612 GCA_026544285.1 Pachyrhizus erosus | reverse complement strand
TATATATTCTAGTGTATGAAAAATATAGAAATAGAAGAAAAAAATATAAATGAATTTATAAGATTTTTAGAATAATTAAAAACAATAAAATATTAAATTTTTAAAATAAAAAGAAAATAAAAGAAAAACTAAAAAAGAAAAAAAATTAAGAAAGTAACAAGCTGGGATTGAACCTAGGTCCCCAGGTTAGGTAACATAACACGCTACCACCTAGGCTGCTTGTCCTAGGTGAAATAGGAACGCGTAAACTTATTTATATGCTATACATGAAAATAAATAAGGAAATAAAAGCGGAAAGAAGAAAAGGGTGTGGGGGGCTTGTAACGCCCATTTTTATTACTTTTATTTTATTAATAATAATTATCAGAGTTAACATGCGGATAAAAACTTACAACTTAATTGGTTTAGGGAGTTATAATTTGACAATAACTATCTCAATACTTTGATTGAAAACTCTCATTTCATAACATATAGAAAGTAAAAAGTCATATACAATTTAGATATTGTGATACAAATACTAAAACAAAAGTCATTTCTCTAACTTGTGCTAATCTAATCGGACACTTTACATGAATCTTCTTCATCTGCTGATTCTTCTTTGTGATTTACGGTTTCGGCTTGAACTAACCTCATTAATGACTGTGGTGGTTGAGGGGTTGGTGGCCTTCTCCGACTAGCTGGTACATTCAAGAATATAGGTGGTGGAGTTTGAGAAAGAACAATTGGCAAGTCTACATGATGAAATTGCTATGGTACTACTATGTTGGTGGGTTGAAATGCGAAGTAGACATACCCGATGAAAGTATCATCACCTTGGACCCTATCATAGGTCCATCTTCCTTCTAGGGGAAAAATTGTCAGGTGGAAAAGTGGCTAAAACTCGTATGTCAAGCTTAATCTATAAGAGAGGGGGATTGTAGGAGTGAACCATCAATTCAGGGATTTGCATAGGAAAAAGGGTAGTCTTTATCTAACGTAGACTCTCATCTCACCGTTCGTGCCTAAATAGATTTTCTAAATCATTTTTGGGCCTTTCACTGCCTCCAATGTTACTAAATTTGAGAGCTCTTATGCAAGCGTATCATTTAATATCCAATTTGCAACTTTTGGTTGATGATCGGGAGTACATACCCTGCCTAGTACTCGATTTAGAGTACTCTCAATTGAATCTTTGAGCGATTCACAACTTGACACCTTATCTACCCCCAAGGTTTCAGCAGAGCCTGCGTATATTCCTCAGGTACCTTCTGTGATCAACCATTGCATTCTGCGTCTTAAATTCTCACTCAATAGGGTTTTTAGTTTAAACTTCCTTCCTTATTTCTTCTATCAACTCTACTGTTTCTTTTTGCAGCGGTATTGTTGGCATATCAAGGTTCTCAATAAATAACTTTTATTTGTTCATCGCAATCATTATAAATTGTATCTTCATTGTTTGAGTATCTCTCAGTTCATCTACTATCCTAGGATTTTAAGGAATCATTGTCTTTGATGGATAGTTAACAAGTATATATGTTGTTCAAGAATAGAAATTTCATTCAACCATATTGATATAATCAATAAATACATTCTAATGTATAAACAGTGATTCACAATAATTAACCACACCTTTATATGCAAATAATAAGACCGGGTTATTTTAGTACTTTTACAACTTATGGTTTTCTAGAACTTTCTCTTCACATTTCTACCAAAATTACTTGGTATGAAGGTTTCTAGTACCTTCCAATAGTTTTATGAGTTCAAACAGCTAATTTAGAATTAAAATTAAATTTTTGTAAAACAGAGACATTTTGATCATTTTAGAAAATATTTACCCTTTTTTTCAAAATATTTTTAACCTAAATTTCTTGGAGAGTTTTATAATACTAACAAGAATAATTTAGATCATGTTTCTTGATATTAGAATGACCTAAGAATGATTAGATACTCTTTTTTATATCCTAAGGGCATTTTGGTCATTTTGTGAAAATTTAATTTGTCACATTATTACTTCATATTCTTGCTCTTTAGATTTCTAAGATAGATTCTGCTTTTAGAAATGTGGTTTTTAGGTGATTTTCCAGAACTAAAAATGGCCTAATATTGATAAAGTACTTAAACTTATATCCTAGGGGTAAAATGGTCATTTTAAAAATATAATTTTACTTTTAATGATTTTAAAATTTTAAAAGTGACATTAAAATTCTAGGTATGTTTCTAAGTAGATTCAAAGGTTATCCATTCAAGATTCTGATTAAAATCTTAACTTTTATTCTTAGGGGTAATTTTGGAATTTTTAAAAGTAAATTAATTTTTTTTGATTTTCCCTGAAAATATTTATCTCATACTGTTACTTATTCTTTAGTTTTCCTTTACTAAATTTTTAGATCCTAGAAGGGCAAAAATGGCATAATTTTAATTTTTTTAAAAAAAGTTTCTATTTGCACCCCCTTCTTCCTAATAATACTATTCACACCCTTTCTTCCTAATAATACTATTCACACCCCTTCTTCTTCCTTGGTTTCAAATAAGATGGGTTTGAAATTTGATTTCTCTCTCTCAAGGCTCAGTTTGAACAATTAATGGTACAAAAATATTGCAAACAATATTTTAAACGAAATCCCTAAAGTAATTGGACTAATAATGACTTCTCCTACCTTTTTCTCAAGCTTCTTACTAGTTGTTAATGGCAGTTCTAGTGTAGGTTGCTACTTCTTGATAATGGGAGAAATTCTGCAATTCCTTTGAACAAAACGCTCCTTGCATTAACCCGAAATTGCCTAGATGGGTGGGATACTTTGAAAGCAAAAGGTTGGAAAGAATTTTGAAGGAGAACCTCGCAATTTTTTCCCACTTTTCCTGCTTCGTTTCACTTATATAGACATTTGTTTCTCTCTTTTCTTCATGCTTAAGTTTGCGTAGCGTATGGGCGATCTCCTCTAGCACCGACCGGGCAGTGGCAGTGTGGCTCTACAGAAAACGAAAGCTCGAGGCATGGCAACAACACAGTCTATTGCTCGAGGAAGATGAAGGCGTAAGGCATGGGTTTGCATATGTGGCACGTTCCTATTTGTTGGCAGAGTTGCGAAATTAATAATAATATAAATATTATTAAACATGTTTGGTTATCACCGAACACACTCTGGCTCAGCGGTTAAGACGCTAAGCTTAAAGTTGCCACGTCCCATGTTCAAGCCCTCTTTGGGCGTTTTCATTTTCATTTTTTATTCTAGTGCATTTTTATCACTTATATATTTGTTGTTGCATTTAATATTTACCTCATGTGGGTAGCTCAGTTGATTAGCTTGCTCTCTCTTCTCTTTCCTTCTGCTCAAGACACGGGGTTCGACCCCTGGTCCGCCCCTTTTCTTTTCCTCGTTCCTTTTTTCCTTCTTTTTCCCTTTTTCTTTTGTATTTTAATTAATTCTTATACTTTTTGTTTTTATTTTTTTAAATTCTATTTTATTTTTTTAAAATTCTAAAAATTCCTATAATTCATTTTATATTTTCTTCTACTAAATTAAATTTTCTTTTTATGAAAAGCTATTTATCTTAGTAAAATTAATTAATTTATTTTGTCTAAAAATAATTATTTACTTCTGTATTTAATTATAAAAAAATTTTAGTTTTAACTTTTGAAAATTATTTTTATGATTCTAATTCTGATTCTTCCTATATTTATTCTTTTCCTTATTTCTTTTATGATTAAACTTTTACAAATTTATATTTTTACCTTCTTAAATTTCTACTAATTAAAAATTTTGTCTACTTTCTTCCTTTTCTAAACGATTTACATTAGTTAATAATTTCCTTTTTTAAGAATTATATTACTAAATAATTTTAAAGCATAAATTGACTAGAGATAAGTTCTAAAAATATATTATCATTATATTGTAAAATTTATGATGTTACAACTCTTTTCCCGTTAAATAAATTTCGTCCCCGAAATTTATACATAAAAAAGTTGGGGGTAAAATTCTCTAATTCTATCTTGTAGTTCCCAAGTTGCATCTCCTTCATCTGTTGGATTCCACAAAACTTTGACCAAACGAATATCTTTCCCTCGAAGCTACTTCATTCTTCATTTTGTGACCTTGACAGGCGAAATATTGTACGTTAGATTTTTCTTAATTGTCACATGACTGGGTTCTATGACATGACTAGGGTCAAGAATGTATTTTCTGATTTGGGATGCATGAAAAACACTATGTAAATTGGTCAGCGAGGGTTGTAAAGCTATTTGGTACACTACAGGCCCAATTCTTTTCAGAATCTGGTAAGGTCCTATAAATTTGGGTGTCAGCTTCTTAGATTTTAAGGCCCTACTTATGCCGGTTATTGGGTTTAGTTTAAGAAACGTGTGTTCTCCCTCTTGAAACTCTAAAGGCTTCCTCCTCTTATCATAGTAACTCTTATGTCGATCTTGGGTAGCCTTGAGCTTGTTTTGAATGGTTTTCACTTTCTCCGTAATCTGCTTTAGTATCTCAGGTCCAAGCATTAGTGAATCTCCTGTCTCAAACCAACACAACGGAGTTCTGCATTTTCTTTCGTATAGTGCTTCATATGGAGTCATTCCTATGCTCGCATGATTGCTATTGTTGTAAGTGAATTTTACTAGGGGTAGAAATTCATTCCAACTTCCTCTTTGCTCGATCACACAAGCTCTTGATAAGTGTTCTAGTGACTGAATGCTCCTTTCAGTTTGACCATCGATTTAAGGATGATATGTAGAGATAAACTTTAATTTAGTTCCTAGAGCTTCTTGCAAACTTTCCCATAATCTTAAGGTGAAACGGGGATCTCTATCCAATACTATACTTAAAGGAACTCCATGTAATCTGACTATTTCCCTTAGGTATATCTGAGTTAATTTTTCAAGAGAATATCAGATGTTTATGGGTAAGAAATGGGTAGTCTTCGTTAGTCGATCTACAATTACCCATATAACATTGCATCTCGCAAGGGTCCTAAGTAACCTGGTTACAAAATCCATGGAGATACTATCCCATTTCCATTCAAGAATCTGGAGTGGTTGAAGATATCCTGAAGGTTTTTGGTGTTCTACCTTAGCCTTTTTACAAGTTAGGCATGCTATGACGAATCTTGTCACATCCCTTTTCATTCCTGCCACCAGAATATCTCCTTTAGATCCCATACATATTTGTGGTTCTTGGGTGGAAACTGAGCTGACTTTTGTGAGCTTCTTCCAAAATCATCTTCCTCAATTCCTCGTTGGAAGGAACACAAATTCTTCCTTTCGCCTGGATCACTCTATCTGCACTTAATTGGAATTGATTCTCTTGAGACTCGTCTATCGCTCCTAACTTTTCTTGTAAAGTTTGATATTTCCTTTGCTCCTCTTTGATTCGTTTTATGAAGTCACTAGTAATGGTTATTGTCCCCAAATATAGACCTTTGGGGCGTACTTTCACTACTAAGTTGAGATTCTTGAAGTCTTCTAGCAGTTGTTGTTCTTCTGCCATCATGGCAGATAGATGTAGTGATTTCCTACTAAGTGCATCTACTACTATATTTGCCTTACCTGGATGGTAAGACAATTCAAAATTGTAATCTTTTAAGAATTTCATCCAGCGTATCTGCCCCATGTTCAATTCCTTTTGATCTAATAAATACCTTAGGCTTTTATGGTCACTAAATAGTTCAAACCTTGCCCCATAAAGATAATGTCTCCAAATCTTGAGCTCGAAGACTACTACATCTAGCTCTAGGTCGTGAATGGGATAGTTTCCCTCATGCAGGCGTAATTGTCGTGAGGCGTAAGCTACCACCTTCCTTTCTTGCATTAACACGCATCCTAATCCTTGACGAGATGCATCACAATAGATATCAAACTTCTTTTCGGGGTTTGACAAAGTTAGGATTGGTGCGGTAGTCAGTCTTGTCTTCAATTGTTAGAAATTATTCTTGTAGGTTTGATCCCAGTCGAAAGCTTGGCCTTTCCTAGTTAGCTTAGTCAGCGACAATGCATGTTTAGAAAATCCTTCGATGAATTTTCTATAATAACCCGCTAGAACCAAGAAACTTCTGATTTTCGTGATAGTTATTGGTGGGTTCCACTGTGTTACAACTTATACTTTAGCGAGGTCCACAACTACTCCTTTCTTAGATACCACATGACCTAGGAAACTAACTGCTTCCAACCAAAACTCACACTTGGAGAGTTTTGCGTAAAACTGACATTCTTTCAAAATTTGCAGTACGATCCTAAGATGTTCAACATGCTCCTCTAGACTCTTTTAAGTAGATCAAAATATCGTCAATGAAGATTATTATGAATTTGTCCAGGTACTTGTGGAAAATCCTATTCATGTAATCCATGAATACTGCAGGGACATTCGTTAACCCGAAAGACATAACTAGGTACTCATAATGCCCATAATGGGTACGAAAAGTCATCTTGAGAATGTCTTCTTTCTTTAGTCGGATTTGATGGTATCTTGACTGTAGGTCTATCTTTGAGAAAATCTGAGCGCCTTTTAACTGATCAATCAAATCGTCAATCCTTGGGCGTGGGTACTTATTCTTGATGGTAACCTTGTTTAATTGACGGTAATCGATGCATATACGCATGCTACCGTCTTTCTTTTTAACTAGTAGTGTAGGTGCTCCCCAAGGTGAAACACTGGGTCGGATGAACTTTTTGTCTAGCAATTCCTCCAGTTGACTCTTAATTTCAGCTAGCTCCTTAGGTGCCATTAGATAAGGTGTGATAGAGATTGGATTTGACCCTAAAATAAGGTCAATAGAGAATTCGACCTTTTGTTTCGGAGGCAGTTCCATCACTTCTTTCGGAAAGAATTTTGGAAACTCTTGGACGACTGGTAGATTGTGTATATCCAACTCCATTTCTGTTGTTGTGGAGAATAATGCCATTAAGAATTGTAAGTCTTTCCTTTCTTTTTCTTCTGACTTACATATCGTGGGTTTAGGATTCATGGTTCCAAAGGTTAGTGTTTTATTGCAACAATCTAAGGTAATGTGATTGGAGGATAACCAATTCATTCCTAGTGCCAAATCTAGATTTGACAAAGGTAAACAAATCAAACCTATTAAAAAGTTTCGTCCTTCTAGGAAAACAGGACATCCCATACAGGCTTGAGATGTAACTACAGGTTTATTGGTAGGTGTATTTATAGTTAGGACATATGGTAACGAAATCATGGGCAGGGCGAAATGCTTTGTACAATCATAAGATATGAAGGAATGTTTTGCACCAGAATCGAAAAGTATATCTACAAACTTATCGCGGATAAGACACTTATTGTGGATCAAGTCATTTGAAGTAGTCGCTTCCAATCCACTCATCGCAAACACCTTTTCGATTGTTTTTGACTTCTCTTGGTTTTACACTGGTTTCTTGGCGCTTAAGGCTTCCTTCTTCATGGACCAGCAATCCTTAGCCAGATGCCCCATCTTTTCGCAATTATTACAAGTAAAATTCTTTTGAGGGTAATCTCTGTTGTAATGCAGTCCACCACATTTAAAGCATTTCATCAGCATATCAATTGCCTGAGGTGGAACATTGGGTCTAGAGCTCCCTACAGACTGATTTGGCCTCAACGATCCACTTCCTTGAGTTAGTGGCCTTTGGTAAGGCTTTTTGTGGTATCCAAAAGACCTTTTTTATTCCTTTTATTATACTACCACACCTTCATCGCTTACTTACAACTAAATATATACCCCATAATCTCATTATAGAAATAACATATATAAATACTATATAATATGGTAACATATTCATAATTGAACATCATTGTCATAACAATCTAAATAAAAAACATTCATAATTCTTGAAACTTAAGATGTTACATTGTACATAAGATAATTTTAGCTTATGAAATAGTTCATTTCATTTTTTTTCTTATTTTCTTCTCTTAGAAATGCTTTAGGAAAAATTTATTCAAAAAAGTCCAATCTATAAAGCAACAATCATTATATTATATATAAAAAAAAATAATGACCAAGAGACAAATAAATACTTGGTTATATTCTAAAATTAATAATAAAAAAGTAATTATCAAATATATTTACCTAAGCAAACAATAAATATTATAAAGCAACAAATATTACTATATATATTTAAGTTAAATGGTAGAATTTTTGGAATAATAAACACAAACTATATAACAACAATTGTTACATTATTTTAAGCAACATAATAAAATTATATTATTGATTTTCATGTAATGACATGGAAAGAAAAAATGGCATTACAATGTTAAATACTAAGTATTCTTAGTCGAAAATCTATTTTTTTATTTATAAAATATATTATGTAAACAATCTTAATTAATTTTATTTATTATTCCACACAAAATGAATGTTTACATTAAGTAATCTTAATCTCGAAGTTTTGCATGGGTTGAAGGAAGTTCAACACACTACTTATCAGTAATATAACTAAATTTCTATAAATCTTTTATGTATACATATCAAAGTTGAATAGAACATAACTTTTTAAAGCTTAAATATGTGTTTAAAATCTAAAATTTAAGGTTTATCTTATTTAGTTTTCCAAATAAAAATTTTTATTTTTTAGTTCTTCAATTTTAAAAAATATTCTTTTTAGTCCATATTTATTGACATCATTAAGCACTAAATTGACATGACTAATGATTTTTTTTACAATTTAAAAAATTCAAAGTGTAATTTTAAAATATGATTTATGGTAGCTTTTAATAGCCACATTCAAATAAATAAAAAATAAAAAGGTAACATAGTGCGGTGGCTTAATGATGTCCAAGAGAATAACTTGCAGACTATTGTGAACTATGCTTGGACTATGGTCTCGGTCTTGAACTAGACCATAGTGCGGTGGCTTAATGATGTCCAAGAGAATAACTTGCAGACCATTGTGAACTATGCTTGGACTATGGTCTCGGTCTTGAACTAGACCATAGTGCGGTGGCTTAACTAGATTGCGACCTTGAGGCTCTCGTATAAGACAAAAAAATTGGTCTTTAGGTTTCATATGAATGCGTGTTCCTCCATGATGATGCCCATTTCTTCATCTTCTACACTAACACATATTTGGCCTCATGTTTTAATTGAGGGTTCCTCATTTGTTATACGGTTGCAGTTCCTCATTAGATATAGCAAGAGCAAAAATTGAATTGGGGCTTTGCTGAGCTATGTTCCTCATTTTTTTTTGTGATTGCTTTTTTTTTTTTGTTAATGAATTTCTCATGTTGGTTTTGTTTGGGATTTTAATTTTTGAATTAGAACTTTGTTAAATTTATTCTGTATATTAGTTTTCTTATAAGGATTTTAATTTTCTAGCAGTTTTAAATCGTAAAAAATCATATTTAAAAAAATTAAGGATAAAAAACCACCACAAATTGCATATCGTTTGTCACGTAACTTCTAACAACCTCAAGTAGGAGGGACAAAAAAAATTAAGGAACTAAAAACTATAAATTTTAATTTGAAGACTAATAAACCAGATTCCAGATTTGAAAAACTAAATCCATATTTAAGTTTTTTTTTAATATACTCAACTAATTAGGAAACTAATACTCGTCTATAAATTTTTTTGTTTAAAAAAATATTATAGTATAGTTTTATTTTGTAAAAGACATAATAGAAAATAACGTCTCAACTTAATTTTCTTCTTATATTTTTCTTACTTCAAATAGTTGATTTCGTATCTTCCATTTGGTATTTTCATGTGAGCATATAAGAAATGCATTTTTTTTGCTTAAGCTGGGTTTAGAATCGGTTTTTTGTTTTTTTTAACAATCATGATTTTTTTTTTGTTATTAGAAAAAAAGAAAGCAAAAAGAAACAAGAAACAAATACTAAGAACATCGAAAGGACATATTCACTAAAAGGACATATCCATGGCATCTACTGGAAATAAAGGTTCCATCCCTTTAGGGAATGTATTTAAGATGACCTTGGCTTATCCTAAGATTTTGACCATAATTTTGTCAAATAATCTATCCCATAATGTTTAAAACAATGTACCTCCCAATCTTGTTGCATATACTCTCCTTGATAATAGTTATCTCATTCCCATAATGATGATGAAAGGACAACTCCAAATCTAATAGCAAATCTTCCAACATAGACTTGCCAACTTCCCAACAAATATGAAGCCCATAGAACAATGCCATGACTTTTCACATGTAGGATGTTAGAGACACCCATGCTGCCAAGAACACACTCTTGGATGATCCCTTGCCAATCTTTCAAACCCAGTCTAGCCAAGATTTATAATTGTACTCCTATCAACATTAAGTGCTGCATAGTTTTCGTGTCGATTCTTCCAAGCAACTTCCTTTAGGATCATCACAACATGCTTTACTCTTTTGTGTAATACATGTTAGAAATTATGTGCAATCAATAGCCCACTTTAGCAACAAGGGTAGGTAAATGCTCTATGATATCTTTGAATATTGTTTTGTTCCTCAGGCACCACGTAACCCATAATGTAATGAAGATTATTATACCATGTTTCACCACCTCTTTTAACCATGTATGCTAAGAGCTGTGTCACACAGGAAGGACAACCACAAAAATTCATTTAAGAATATTAAAATATTTGTCACATTGAACCCCCCTTAAATTTAGTAAGTAGGAAAGAGAGATAAAAAAAAAAAAGAAGTAAAAAACATGATCAGTAATGTGATAAGAAAGGATGAAAAATAAAGCAAAAATGAAGACTAAAAAAAAGTGATTTTATGAATATAATTACCTCAGTAAGTCAATATCACAGTATACTTACTATTAAATCAAGAGTATATACACACTCTTATTTATCCATTTTATAAACTATAAATCACACATTACTGTTTTATTTGAATTAGGAGTAAATTATAGAAGAAAGAAATACAAAGATAAAAATAAGAAATAAATAAATAAAAGAGAAATAAAATGATGTTGACATGTGATGCTGGAATAAATAAAAATAAGAAGAATTTCTCTACAGAAAATTCCCTATACTTGTTTAGATGAATGGATCCCACAAAAGTAACTTTACATTCTCTTTCTCTTCTTAAACTTTGATATTTATATATCGTTTTTCATTTTCTCTTTATTTTCTTCTGTTTCATTTCTAACATAAACAAACACAGGATAAATGAATCTTTACCAACTTTAATTTTATAGCTATACTTTTTAAATGTAATTTGGTGTATTAGTATCCAACTGAATATAATATTTTATTTTATTTATTAATTTGGATTATGGAGAGATGGAGTTTGTGCCGCTTCACTATCCCTAATCCACCTGTCAAGAAAAGTGAGACCATCCATGTTGAGACTAGGATTTACAAGGAGTATTTCTCACGGCAGGTCAAGAATTTAAAGTAGTTATTATTTAACCCTTGCGGGTTGGTTTCATACTTTATAAGAAAGAGCAAAGCATCAAATCTTTCCGTTGTCGTTTCTACCTTCGGATTATGGCATACAATATTCTGAACCGATGTTGCAAGTAAAAACCAGAATCAAAGCAAGGAAGCATACAATACCAACGGCCTTCAACACGTTTCCTACTTACCACCATGATCTGAATACAGTTGTTTCTCTTTTAGTGAACAATCACGCCTAATCAGAGGCAAACTTGGTTAACTGATAGCTGTGGATGCCATCTTTTTGGACAATTTGCTACGTGGTAGCTTCCCATTCATTAAAAGCTTGCATAAAAATGTGACAAAGATGCCAAAGGTGTATCTAGTACATCTACTTACCCAGATAACTTGCATCGTAGTTTGGGGATCTATTTATCATCATATGTTTCGTCAACATCATTATTTCTGTGTACTTTATATACCTTCTTAAAATAGTACGTACTATTGTAGGACTATTCCCCCATACGTCCATTACACTTATTTCTAAGCCTTTGTCAATGAGTTTATACTACTCAGAGCCATGGTGAGGTTTCATTTCATTGCCTAAGCCACTCAAGAAGTTTAGATGCGATGGCTTTATGCTGTCTTGTCAATGCAGAGGTTATATACTAAAGTGAAGAGGTAGGGTCAAGGGACAAAAGAAGCTTAAGGCTTTCTAGTTTCCTTCCTCCCTCTTGAAATCCCAATAACTTAATTTTGGGGAAAGAAAGGAAGTTGATTCAGGTGGGGTTTATTCCTTTCTACCTATTATATGTAGGCCTATCACATTGCACTTGAAACGCAACTACACAGCCTTATCTCTTTGCCTCATAGCTAGAGTTCTTTGCCTGCATTTTGTTTAGTGTAGCCCACCATGAATAGCATTAGCAAGTTGGGTGCGATGCAACAGCAGATAAGAGGTGGGAGAGTGATGCCAGCAGCTGCAATATCCGATGACAATGTTTTGCTGAAGAAAGTAGTGGCAGAGCATAACCCTGAGGGGATAGAATATGATGTCAGGCCCCTTCTCCATGTAGTTGAGGACGTTCTTATATTTTCCACCTTAAGTTCTGAAGGTGCTACAACGGTATGATGCAAAAGTAACAGCCAAGCAAATTTTTAAGGGACTCAAATCAACTGTCTTGTTTCCTGTTTAATTCTTGGTCTCTCAATTTAAAAAAATAGACACACATGTCATTAAAGTTTGGTTTTAATTAAGATGTGGATTTGTCAGAGATTTTCCTATCTTCTAATTAACCTGTACTTTCAGGGTGCCCTTGCACGTCATGATCATGTCGAAGACAGAAGCCACCGACCTGGTCACACAAACATGCTGGAGGCTCTATCTTCTAAGATTGATCGGATTTCCTGTGAGGTGATAGAAAAATATCCTAGACATTGTAGACCAAAATTTTTATATCATTCTCAGTGTAGTCGCTGAAACAATGTTAACATGGCTTGATAAACAATCATAAGAGTTTGAACTACTTATAGATATTCTGTTCTTAATTTGTAAAACGGATATATAATATTTAACTGTAGTAAACAACACCCCAAACCTTATTTTCCTCGTTAGTGATTGGCATGAGCTCATGCCTGACAGCCATCAATGTAACAAATTAACAATATTAAAACTGGCATGAAATTTCAGATTTCCTACAAGACTCTCAATGGTATAGATGCACACTCCACAACAATTGCAATATTTGACATGCTCACAATCTACAAGTGGGATGTAAAGATAGTGTTGACCTTAGCCTCTTTTGCTCTGACATATGGTGAATTTTGGCTGCTTGCTCAAATTCATGATACAAACCAGCTTGCCAAATCAATGGCAATCCTAAAGCTGCTACCTAGTATCATGGAGCATGGAAGTTCGCTGAAACCAAGGTTTGATACCCTCAATGATCTAGTTAACAACATATTGGAGGTGACCAAGTGTGTCATAGAGTTCCATGATCTGCCAACTCAATACATTGCACATGACATATCAGCCTACTCCACTGCCTATAACTATATCCCAGTTGCTTCCTACTGGACCATCAGAAGTATTGTGGCTTGTGCAGCTCAGATTACCAGTCTCACTACCCTTGGCTATGAGTATGTTTTCCCCTCATTTTTCAAGTTTATGTTTGTTAGCACATCCATGGTCAGCATTTTGAATTCTCTTTATAAATGAATCTACCAGAGCACATGACAGATGGTCATATGTATGAACAAGTTATTATGTGTCATTGTACCTAGCTACCACATCGCAGGGTTTGTTTAATATGACACGCACACAAATAATATATCAAAAACACTGTTTCAGGATCTTCACGTCCACTGATGCTTGGGAGCTATCCACATTGATTTTCAAGCTCAAAAACATAATCGACCATCTCAAGCAGTTACTGAATAGCTGCCACGAACATATTGGTAGGCCATTTTTATGTTCTGCTTTCTATCCATTAATAGAAAAACTGAAATGATATCAATACGGAGTGCAAGCCATTTGATTTAGATTCTGCATTCATTTTTAATTACAGAAGTGTCACATTATTTTTACCTTATTTCCTACTTTTAAAAGTTCATAAAGGAAATAGTGAAAAATAAAAAATTGTTTTTACTGTTCTCTATGTAAATTTAATTAGATAGGAAACAAAGTAACATCATTGTAATTAAAAATGAAAACAGAAAATAAAAACAAACATTTTCTTAAACTAAATAACCCCCTAAGCTAGCCGGATAATTTAATATCATCATTCAATGTAGGGAAAAAAATGGACGCTGAAGCCTACCAAATGCTCCGAGAATTATTTTCAAAACCCCACACTGACAACATGAAGGTTCTCAAGGCTCTGATTTATGCGCAGGATGATATTCTACCTCTATATGATGGTGTTACCAAGAAAAAGGTTTGATTTTCTAACACAGTAACTACTTAGATGATGCATTAGTATTATGAGAAGTTGTGTAGGTGATGCTAAAATTTGTATACTTAATGGAAACAAACAGGTTAGTCTAGAGCCACTGAGAAGGAAGAATGTGCTGCTTCTATTTTCAGGCATGGAGATCTCCACCGATGAGCTTCTGATTCTTGAACAGATCTACAGCGAATCAAAGGCTCATGCACCGAGAACGGAGAGTAGATATGAGTTGGTTTGGATTCCAATTGTGGATCCTAACTCTGAATGGACAGATCCAAAGCAAAAGCAGTTTGAGAGCCTGCAAGAAAACATGTCATGGTACTCAGTGTATCATCCTTCTTTGATAGGCAAGCCAATCATCTGGTTCATCCAAAGTGAATGGAAATACAAGAATAAGCCAATTCTTGTGGTTTTGGATCCACAAGGTAGGGTTTCTTGCCCCAATGCTATTCACATGATGTGGATTTGGGGAAGTGCTGCCTATCCTTTCACAAGTTCTAGAGAAGAAGCTCTATGGAAGGAAGAGACCTGGAGACTTGAATTACTAGTAGATGGCATTGACCAAGAAATATTGAACTGGGTAAGCATATATTCTGTCAATCAAAACACCTTTTTTACTTTTAGTGTGATCAGGCTACTAATTTTTTTAGCCTATTCCATGGGAGTATCATGAAAAGTTTAACAACACAGCCCCAACCCAAAAGCATAATGCTGCTAATGCCAACTCAATGATTAAAATTGGACAGAACCAAATTAACCCTTTGAGTTTTAAGTTTTAACAGGAAAAATGTCAAGTACGGCCACTAGTTCACGGGAGCAATGAATATTGCTGTGTGTAGTTGTGACAGCACACTGCAGTCTTTGTAGGTAGCAACGTTAACTGACCCAACATGGATTGCTACATGTTTGCATCCATCAGTCAGGTTTAAAATTTGGGACTATTTCACATGCTATCTTGAAAAGATGAATATCAGCAATACATTCACTCTCTTAACTAAAACACTATTATTAACTAAAATTCACGCAAGTCCACTGGATGACATGGGTCTCACTCTCTATTTAACGGGTTTATCATAAATTTTAGAGATTAATAGAAAATGTGTTGCTAACCTTTCTTGTCTAGAAAATTAATCAATGTCAATTTCTGATTGCACAGATTAAGGATGGAAAATACATTTTCTTGTTTGGAGGGGATGACCCTGAATGGGTAAGAAGATTTGTGAAGGAAGCCCGTAGGGTTGCAATGGCTACACAAATACCCTTAGAGATGGTATATGTTGGGAAAAGCAACAAAAGAGAGCAAGTGCAGAAAATCATTGACACAATAATTCGTGACAAGCTCAACACTCAATACTGGTCAGAGCAGAGCATGATATGGTTCTTCTGGACCCGTCTTCAGAGCATGCTCTTCTCCAAGCTTCAACTCAAGCAAACTGACGAAGACGACCATGTGATGCAGGAAATCAAGAAGCTTCTTAGCTATGACAAACAGGGTGGATGGATTGTTCTGGCAAGAGGGTCTCACATTGTAGTCAATGGACATGCGACAACTGGGCTGCAAACCTTGGTGGAATATGATGCTGTGTGGAAAGAACATGCTGACAGAGATGGATTTGAACCAGCATTTAAGAATCACTATGACAATGTTCATTCAATTGTTAGTCCTTGCAGCAGGTTCGAGTTCTCTCATGCAATGGGGAGAATCCCAGAGAGGCTCACGTGCCCTGAGTGTCGCCGCAACATGCATGTTCTCACCACCTTCCAGTGCTGCCACGATGAAAAAATTGATGAGGATTTTTTTGTCAGCACTGTTACTCCTCCTACCATTTGATCATTCATTGTTCACTATCTATTGCTTCCCGGGTTTCTCTGCATTCCATGCACAGCCTTACGTGTTTACAAGTATTGATTTTTATCACATATCAATGAAATAAATGTAGTGGTGAGGTTCAGGCTCCCCACCGAGGTATGGTTAAATTATTATGTGACTTGTGTCAGGACTTGGCTCTTATTGTGCAATTGGCACTAAGAGGAGAGTATGTATAAACTGAGTACTTTAAATGATCAATAAAGTTACAGTTCTGCTAGCTTCTCACAAAATAATCTCCATCATCTTTTTCTTTTTTAAGAAAAGAAAAAAGAAAACCATCATTAATCATTAAATTTAGTTCTCCAAATATAAAATAAAATTTTTTCTTTTTTTTTAAATCTCCATCAAACAACAACCCTCTGTGCAAGTATATTTGGCTTTATCCTGCATCACTAGTCAAAATTTCCTAAAGAGTTGACATCCAAATTGAATCAGCAATATTAATTTGGAAAACCAAGCCGATTTGTTTTTGCCAAACTGGTTTTAACAGTGTTTAATACAGGTACGAAACTGGTTTTGATACCAAAACCAGTTTAGGCAATGATCCTGTTCCAGAATGGGCCCATAAGTAGGCCCCATCCAATAGGCATGACTCCCTAGGCCACAAGGCCAGTGATCCAACATGGGACAACTTGACATGGCAGCCATACAACCCTACTAAGGAGCCCTAGGGGCCTTTGAGGCTTGCAATGTATCTTGGGTTGCTGCCCAAGTACCCCACCCTGGCCTTGACTCACATAACAAGCACCTCCTCTCCCCCCATGTGAAAACACATTTCGAGCTGTATTTAAGATTTAAGAGGTAACGTCCCCTCAAAAACTCCTAAGCACTCTACCTATCACGTCCTCTTGTGTCATGTCACACCAAGTACTCTGAGAGAGGACAACAATATTGACCTGGCAGTTAATTCTCAAGGTGCAGTTGCTCATCAACACTACCCACCTTTGGTTGATAACCGCTTAGTCCCTAGATCAACCACCTTCTATAAATAATTAAATACCAAGACTTCCCCAAAGATATCATCTTTTGATCCCATTATACTATTATTCTGCCAAAATCTCATTTGATTTGAGTGTTGAAGTCCTTGCAAGTATCACATCCTCATCTTTTGTGCTCCACCACTTTTAGCCACCAAAGAACTACTTAGTTTGAGTATGGGTCTACCCTTTTTGAAGTTTGAACCACCTTAGATAAGATCCATGTAGCAGTCATTGTTGTAATCCTTAAACCACTATCCCAACATCAGTAGATGCCCCCACTAGGATTGAGGAAATCAAGTTCAATTGCCTACCTTTAAAAGGTGGATGATGATTGATTAAAGCGCAAGGAATAAATCTAGTGGTACAGAAAATAATTGCAGTGAAGACAAATTTAACCAATAAACAAGAGATTTTGTGCATAACCATAGGAAAAGACAATGAAAAAAATTGCTCTCTACATAAAAGAAATAAGTAAAGTAAATTATTTCATTTCAGGAGAAAAATTTAAGCCTAGCCGACAAATAAAGCATGGACACATTTTAAATTTAATGTGAGAATTGTCAGATAGATCTTTCAACTCTAATTTAACCTGATGACAATGAAGTGAATAAACCAATTGAATATCTTAGAACAGAAGTATAAAGCAATCTTGCAATATTTAACAAGCCATTGGTGATTCCTATGGTAGCAGTTTGTTAACATAGCCAAACCTTGAACTAACTAGGAAAAGGTAACTCTACATATAAGTTTGCATGGGTTTTTTTCTTTTGTTTTCTCCTTTAACTTTGTTCGCTCATCTTTGAACAAGTTGACTTACTCTAATGGAATGAAATATGTCTAAGTATTTTCTCACTAAAACAATTATTTTTAGGACAAAACTTAGATGCACTTCCTTAGGTGTTTTTAAAGTAGTTCTCCAATTAGAATTAGAATTTCACTTCGATAGTCTACTTAATAAAAGTTTTGCATTAAAGGTCAGCATAGGTTTCAGAAGTGAAACATCAATTTTGATTGAAGAATAGTATCAAAAGCACCTAAAGATCTACATCCAAGTTTTGTCCTTAATTTTAACCCTGCATATGAACTAAACTACACACCGCACCTTGTACCCTTTCATGGAACAGGACCCATGATACATTGCTCCTCACTATAATTAAATAAAACTGTCTAGTTGTTGTTGAAGTTATACTACTACATTTTACTGACGGTCTAGTGAGCAGAATCTTTGTAGTCCCTCCCAACAAGGTATACCGTCAAGTCAATGTTCTTACTTTTTAGTTCTAGGAGAAATCTAAGTGCAAGTTTCCATAAGAGAAGCAATTAAACTCCTAAACATTTTGTCTTAAATTTCATCCAGACGCCTTTATTTTAACTCTAGTGAATCACCAATTTAGTCACTAAAATTATAAGTGTCTAGTAGAGTGGTCCCTGAAATTAGCAAAATGGAAAAATGATCCTTGAATTTGAAAATCACCAATCAATGTGGCCACTCCATTATTTCTTTCCATCTAACATTGTTTAAGAGGTTGAGCTGGCACATTAAGTGCTGGGGTGGCAACCACCTAGCCAGGTGGAAGGGGAGGTGCTACTGCTGGTTCTGTTTGTTGACATGGTTCGCAGGTTGGCTTCTGAATTGTTGGTAAGGGGGGTTGCACAACAGGGGAGACAACGCGAATGGCGATTGTGCAATTGGGATCTTGGCACTGGTGGTATGTTGTACTGCAGTCGTGATGTGATGGCAGACCAGTCCGGTGCAATGGTGGCCCCGACATCTATGGGAGAGAGGATGATGTGCAAAGGTGCTGGGCTCTTGTTGGCATTCAATGGTGGCTGAGTGGCTTGGATGATGGTTGCAGGATGTGGTTCTTCAAAAGTCTGGCAAGCTGATTTTTTTTTCACTGCGTCTTGTCTTGAATATGTAATCACTAATTCAAGTTTGAACTATACACAACAAAAGAGGTCCCGTGGATGTTATAGGAGGGAGGTCCAAACAATGCCATCAATAGAGCAGCGAAAGAGCAAGCCAGTTTCACATATTAAGAAAAGAGTTTGGAGAAAGCATAAAATGTCTAATAAAAGGGAGAGAAGATGGAGACAAATTTTCGAAGACATGCATCCTCCCATGAAATTGTAACCTCTAGTCCCATTTCATGGCTTGTCAGCAAAACCATCCATTCCTCTATGGTTATCAAAACGCATTGCATGAGGCGAAGACACAAATTGAAACATAAAAAAATGCAGTTCATGATGCGAAATCCGTAGGCACAGAGAAAGTCACGAAGGAAAATACGAAATTGCAGACTAAAGTTGTACCTGTTTATCCTCATCGTCCACTTCACAAGGTGTTGTTTAATAGAGATAGGATTAGGAAGAATGGCCACTGAGGAGGTTGGGTGTGTGGAACAGAGGCTTGGTTTCTTCGTGACCTTCATTCCCACCAAGAACAGGCCCCAATCAGTTCACGGCAATAGAGAATACTGCATGGGCATAAGTTTTATGCCTCTGTATTTAAGAGTCTAAATTTATTTTATTTAATCTACGTATTTTACTTTTTAATAATGATACATAAATGCTCTTTTATTTTAAATTCTTATTTTTTCTATCTAAAACATCATTCTTTTTATTATTTTTAACTAATCTTCTTTAAAAATATTATATTCATTTATATATTATATTAATTTTTTAATTATTAAAAAACAAAAATATTTATATAATTTTAAAAAAATTCAAAAAATATTACAATAATTTATTTTAAATTTTATTATATTTATATATATTTCTTCTCTCTAGCTGTCAAATAACATTCAAAGTCATCTAATTTTTATCTTTTATTTTTTATGGTTAGAATTTTATAGAGTCCCTGCAGTGGCCGCAAAGAATCCGTTTTATTCAGATCAAGGTTTTGATTGCTGTGAGACCCAAACACTGATGTAATACTCTTTGATGGAAACGTGAATCTAGGAACGTAATATTTTTATAATTTATTGAGTTTTGAAAATAACATTTTTAGGTGTTGTTTATTTTTAAAAAATAGTTCTATAATGATTTCAGTTATTTTTACTATCAGAGATAAAAAAAATTATATTTTAAAGTAATATTTGGCAAGTAATTCTTCTAGTAGTTCGTTACATTTTTTAAAATGATATTTCTAGAGCATTTTTAAAAATGTTAATTTTTAGTTTTTATATTTATTTTTTTATTTTTAAAATATTTATTAAATATCTTTTTTATTTTTTATTTAAGATAAAATTTTATTATTTGTATCTTTTTATTACATAAGATATTGATAATGATATAGAAAAAAATTATTTTCTTATTATTTTATAAATATTTTTATATTATATTATTTATTTTAATCATTATATTATTTATAATATTTATTTATTTTATTGTATCTATATTTTAAGATATTGATATATGAAAATTTTATTTTTATTTTTATTTTTTATATTTCACTTATTTTAACCATTTGTTACTTATGTTGTTATTTTTTATTTTTAATATTATATTTTAAGATATTTTAATTATTAAACTAATTAAGACAATGGAAATATGATGTTCACTTAAGAATAATTTTTATTTTATTTTGAATTTGATCATAAATATTTTAAGATATATTATAAGATCAACAATAGATTACATAAGATAAATATAGATAATAATTGAAAATAAAAAACTTAATTAAGATAATTGATCCATAAAAAATACAACAGTATAAAATTAATTAAAAATTGAAGTTATAAATACCAAAAATATATTTAGATAAAATATGTGTTTTGGTTCTTTTAAAATTTTCAAAGTTTAGATTTTATCCTTCTACAAAATTTTATTTATTTTTCGTTGTTCTAATTTAGAAATGTCTATTTTTTATTTCAAGCACTAACTAAATCCAGTTTCATTTTTCTTATAAAAATGTTATCTCAAGCATTTTGAAGAACTAAAAACAGATGCATTTTAAATTTTGAGAGACAAAAAATAAACATTTCAAAATTAAATGAATGAAAAATAGATAAAAGATCTCAAAAAGACTAAAACTAAAATTTGAAAATTTTAGAATAACAAAAAATGTATTTTATCCAATCTATTTTTATCAATAAAATAAAAATAAAATTTATATAAAAATATCATACAAACATATATATTACTATTATTTTATATTTATTAACTATTTCAACATATAATTTTACCAAACACTTGTAATTTAAACTTAAATATAACTTTGGTTTTCCAATTTTGTCTAATCCGCAATTTTAATCATTTTATTTCAAAATAAAAATATTTGGTCATCATATTTTAGAAAATCTACACTTTTGATATAATTCTTAATTTTGTCTACATTTATGTATTTTATTTCTTACATTTTTAATTAATTAAATTATTTTTTATGATACCTTAAATAATTATAAGATTTAGGATTCAATTAGACTAAAATAAGAGAAAAAAACATAAATAAGATTGAATGTTTGACCAAAATTATATATTTTTAAAATAAAGAGACTAAATGTCTCTATTTTAAAATAAGACTTAAATATATTTTTTTGTTTATGATAAATTTATCAATTTTATTTTTAATCCTTAAACCCTAAACCATAATTTTACCAAACACTTATAATTTAATAAGTCAATTTAGTAGCTTTCAACTGGAATTTGTTATCTATTAAGTAAAGTTTTACCTACTTTTATCAAAATAGCCTATATTTCCATGAAAATGTAGAAAAGTGTTTTTTCTAATTCAATTATAACTGTCATTCTAACTTTTATTTTTTATTTTAATTAATTTAAATGTTATACTTAAATATCTTTCTATTTACTATAATTTTGATATTTTATTTTTAGTCCTATAATTTAAATATTCTATTTTTAAACCTCATAAAATTATTTTATTCATCTTAATCACCAAAACACATGCCTATGGACAATAATTGATACATTTACATGACACTCCATTTATCACATAATCATTTAACAAAAATTCTCTAACAAGACTAAGAAAATTCAAAAAAAATATTTCAAGAATTAAAATAATTGAAATAATTTTATGAAGACTAAAAAAATAAAATTTTCCAAATTATAATAATAAAAAATATTTAAATCTAAATTTTATAAACATTCTTAGAAATAATAAAATATAGTCAAATTTATGTTTAAATGTTTCTAAAAATAACATTTCTAATTCTAATATTATTGAAAATGTGATTAGTATGAATATAATATTATTTTGTGAAGCCAAAGACCTCTTTAAGGGTCTATTAGATTCCCTAAAAAGTGAAGGATAGATCAATAAATATTTGTCAAATGTTTGACTTTAAAATTGGTTATGGAAGGAAACCTCACTAAATCACCAAACAACTTTTTGTCAAGTATACAAAATATTTAAAAGTCAAAAGTAACTCTATCCATCTATCATCTCTCTCCACTACTTCTCCTCTCACTTTCTCGTTTCCACTATGTTAATATATAACTGATACAAATTGTTTTCACTTCCACATTTTGACGCAGTACATTACTTCATATTGATTTTTTTTTAACCTTCACTTGATGTTATTAAGGTTATGTAACGTATTTAGCGAGTTTAACATAAAATTTAGAAAATAATAATAAAGAATGTGGTACAAGCCTTTCCCATCTTGAAAATTAATCAATGTCAATATCTGATTGCACAGACTATTGATAAAACATACTTTTCTTGTAAGGAGGGGATGAAACGGCTGCACTAATACCCTTGGATATGGTATATGTTGGGAAAAACAACAAAAGTGCAGAAAATCATTAACACCATAATTCCTGAGAAGCTAAACACACAATACTGGTAAGAGCAGACTGTCTCAGCAACATGCACGTGCTCACCACCTTCCATTGCTGCCACGATGAAAAAATTGATGAGGATTTTGTCAGCACTCTTACTCCTCCTTCCATTTGGTCATCCATTGTTCACTCTGTTGCTGCTGCTGCCTGTGTTTCTTTATGCTAAGGCCTGTGTTTACATGTGCTTTTTGTTTACTTTTTATATAATAGAACAATGTAATAAAATGTGAGTGGTTGAGTGGCCACTGAGGGATGGGTCAATTATGTTAGTTTTTTAGAGAATGGATAAAAAAGGGATTAATTATTTGGCGAAAATTTGTGTGTGATGTTAGGTAAGGTTTAGTAGGAATTTTATAAAAGTGAAAGATGGCCATGTAGCTTTTGTCCAAGGAGAAATGTTGATTTCTTCAAGCTTCAAGCTTAATACATTAAGGTGCTTTAAGCCTATTTATAGACTTGGACTCACCCACTTCTACTTGTCGGTTGATCTATATTTTAATGTTTATAACTTTCTAGCATTTCTTTTTGTTTTTGGAATAATCATTATAATTCTAGCTTATACATGTTATTGTTGTAACTTTCTAATTTTATTCTAAAACTTTTATGACATTTTCTTTACATATTGCTACAGCTTTTTAGAAATTTATAGCAATTTCATCCATATATGTTACAAATACTTATTTGATACTATTTTTTATGTTTTTTTTATTAAATCATATTATCTATTATATTTATATATTTTTCTCTTTCTTTATCTTTCAAGAAGTCAAATAGAATAAGGATGTTTATGAAACTTTATTTTATGTACAAATTGAGTGCTTTGAAAAATCAATAAATTTTATTGTTAACTTCTCGCACAACAATCACTTCCATCTTTTTTTTTTTTTTTGTTTTTAGAAAAAAATAGTTTAATTATCAATTTAATTCTTTTAATTGCAAATTTCTTTTCATTTAATCCTAATGTTGAAAAACATATCTTTTATTCTGAGCACATATCATTTTAATTTTTTTTTTAATCCTGCAATGAAGACTAAAAAGGGTGTCTAAAATATAATTTTGGTTGTTTATTTTTTAATATTTTCTCAATTTGATCTTTTATATTTTAAAATTGTTTATTTCATCCTTTATATTTTAAAATAGACTCATTTTAATTCTTTTTTATTAGGTTTATAACTAAAATTAATCTATTTAAAAACATAAAAGATGAAATCAAAATTTTTAAAATATAAAGAATTAAAATGAAAATTTCAAAACATAAAGGATCGAAATAGAAAACTGCAAAAATATAAAGAACTAAAATGATATTTTAGTTTCTTTTTCTTTTAATGATTTTGACATTTTAAAAATATAACTAAAATATCTATTGGTCTCTATAAAATAGGTGATTTTTTATTTTAATTTTTAAAAATTTTTGTTTTGATTTTGGTCTTTAAAAAAATTGTTTTAGTTCTTACCTAGGGACTACAATAAAAAAATTTAAATCTTTAAAAAGAATAAAACAAAAAAATACTTTAAAAGACTAAATTAAAAAAATAGTCTATTTTATTAGGATCAAAATGTTATTTAAGCCTTAAAAAATATAATTAATTATATAAAAAAATATTGTCATATTTGTAGCATTTTAATGTCAATTATTTTTCATACTTGAATTAATTTATTTTACATTAGATAACATTTATTTAAAAACTTTCTTAGTTGTATAAAGTAATTAATTTT
>JAMLFT010002639.1:0-24656 GCA_026544285.1 Pachyrhizus erosus | reverse complement strand
AAAAATTTAAAATTTTTTATAAATTCTTTTTGGCTCCCTTCAAATTAAGTTTTTGTCTCAGTCCCTATTATTTTTTATTTATTTTTTAATTAAAAATTACTGATTATCCACCATAATTATTTAAGCTTTGATGTTTAATTAAAAATCTCTGTCATAAAAGGATATGATATCCTTCCAATGTTGTTTCAAAATTAAGCACGACTTCTTATTTCTTAAATACTGTATCATATGCTCTAATACATATTTTTTTCACACTTTTTATTATTAATTAAAAATTATAAAATTTTGTAAAATTTATTTTTGTTTTAAAAAATTTCATTTATAATTTTATAAATTTTAATAAAATTTAACTAATAGAAGTAAAAAGTAAATTATTAGCCCTCTTTAAAAAAATAATATTCTCTCTAATATAATATTTTAAAAAACTCTTTATTGTTAATTAAAATTATTAAAAATCATAAAATTTTTAGACCTACTTACTGAGTCTACTTCATTCAATATTTTTGTTCTTTATAGATATTTTTTTCGTAAACTATCTTATTCGAAATACTGTTCGAAAATAAATATAAACTCTTTCAACAAAGGTAAACCTAATGTTTTGTTTAGATAAAAAAATTTAAGAGATTAGTTTATTTTTTTAAAAATTTTAAATTCATGAAAAATATTATTTGAATGAAAGATTTACAAAGAAATTAAAGTTTTAATAATTTATAAAAATATTTTGATTACTTAAATTATAAAATTTTAAATTTTATCATAAAAATAAAAATTTTAAATTTTGCATATTTATTCTCTCTTTTTCTTCTTTTTTTCTAACAGCTTTCTCTTCTTTATTTTTTTATCTATTTTATTTTCCTCTCATCTCTCCTTTATCTGTTGTCTTTTTTTTTTTTATCAATACTGATATATTCTTATTTTTTATATTTTAATAATTAAATTATTAAACATTATTTAATGTTAAAATTATTATTAAATTATTAACTTTTTAAAAATTAACTAATGTTTATTTTAGTAAAATATACTATTAAGATTTTAATTTCTAAGTATATATTTAAAAATAAAAATTTATATATAACAGAAATTGAATTGTCTAGTTTAAATTAAAAATCTAAAATTTTAAAATTTTAAAAAATAAATTAATTTATCTAAATAAAACATTTAAAATATAAACAAAAATTAAAATTAAAATAATTTTAATTTTAAACAATTTACCCTTTTATTTCCCAATGCATGTTTTTTTTTTTACATGTCATTTTAAAACTCGAGTGAAGAATTAAGATCGAAGCATGCATTGGGTAGACCTAAAACAGTACTCAGAAATTAATATTTTTAATATTCGAATAAAGACAATTTAAAAAAAGTAATGCTTATTTAAAGATGTTAAATTAAATCGGTAAATATCGAAGTTTTTTCTAATAATAATTATTCACAGATATTTTTATGAATTTATTTTTTCATATTTTGACAATTAAATTATTTTTTAATAATACCTTAAATAAATATGTTAAAATTAGAGTTTAATTAAATTAAAATAAAATAAATAAAATATACGTAAAATAAAATCTTATACTAAAATTATAAAATGTAAAAAATTAAAATACTAAATGTCTCTATTTTAAAATGAAAGATAAAATTATAAATTAAAAAAATAAAAAATTAAATTATATTTAGGTTTTGTATTAAATATAAAATAGAATATAAAATATTAAAAGAAAAAAAGGATATTTATAAATTAAATAATTCGTTAATAAAAAAATTAAATAAGTTATTTAAAATAAAAGTAACATAACAAGGTGGGATTGATTATAGTAAGAGTATTGAACATGTCATAAAATGTAGAAGGTGACATTCTTAAAACCCGTTCCATTCCACCTCTTACTTTGAGAGAAACATAGCTCTATTTCTACTGCATTTGTAACTTTCTAAGTTTCTCTTTACCATCAAAACTATATCTTTGGCTTCTTTTTCTTTTTTTATTTATTTATTATTATTATATGAATATTGATTCATCGAAGCCAACGACGATTGAGAAGAAATTTGTTTGTACGGAGTGTAATACACATTTTTCATACTACCTGAGACTTATTACATTCTTCTTTATTATAATTTCGAATTTATTATTTTAATAAAATGTAGAAACTAATCGTATTTATTTTATTTTATTTGATTTTATTTAAAAAAGACGATGGTTCATAAAAGTGAAAATCTTATCCCAATATGGGCAGAGAAGAAAGTGAGTGAGTGAGTGAGTCACGGGAGATAACCTCAAATCAAATTTCAAAGTTGAGTGAGTGAGTGGACCAGCTTTTATTTTATTTTTGCATAGTCACGTGAACCTCTTTGCTGGCTTTATTAAGACCGTTAGATTGTAATCAAATCAACGGCTGGGAATAATGTAATTTTTTTTAGTAAATTAATTAGCAGTGTTAGATTATGATAAAATTAATAGATCAGAATAATTAAAATTAAAATTATATTAATGTATATGTGTGTACATAATATTTTAAAGGATTCAAATTATACTTTTCAATATAAAATAAACTATATTAAGAAAAAATATTTATTTAATGTGCACTTATGAGTCCTAATAAAGATAATTTTTTGTAAAAAAATAAATATATAATATTTTAAATATTTTTTTATAATTAAAACTTTCAACGAAAATCTTGAGATCATTTTTTTTAAAATGTGACTAGAATTAAAAAAATTGTAAAATCAATCTTGTTCGTACTATCATTCACATTAGTTACTAGGATAATCATCTTATAAAAAATATTTATATTTAAATTTAATTTCAGACATAAATATTTTTAATTATAATCTAAAGTTTTTTAGTCTCATTATAAAAAAATTCATTCAAAATATCTCTTTATATATATATATATACAAAACAATTTATGCAAGGGGAAAGAAGTTATTTTAACATTTAATCAATTTTTATGTATATACGATACTTTAGATACATGTAATAAAAAAGCTCAAGATATATTAAAATAATAAAAAAATTGTATTGAAATTCTTACAAAGTTATTTTATATAGATAATAATATTTAGACATTTCAATAATATTAATATCTCACTGATATTTTTTATTTTTTATCTCACTTTTCTTATTGTATCATATTATCAATTATATTAATTATTATTATTTTATTTCTTTTTATATATAAAAATGAAAGAAATAGACTAGATAAAAATAAAAATAAAAAATTAAATAAATAATAAATGTATTTAATTGTAGAAAATATAAAAAATATAAAAAATAATAAAATAAACTCTACAAAAATTAAAATTATTTCTCACCAAAACCATTTATACCAAACCAACAATATTTCCATATGCACAAAAATGTTTCTCTGAGCAAAAACAAACACAAGGCCAAAGTGCCTACACTCCTTGAGTATTGAAATATTATCCTAGACTTGTAATTAGTTCGTACCTAAACGAGAATAAATACATGCAAAGTTTTATTAAAAATCATTAATATAACATATTGTTATTTTAAAAATAGAATTTAAAAGAATAAAGCTAAAATGATGACATTTGAGATGGATCCAATCCCCATAATCTGATTAAAGGTATAGAAATATAGAACTCACATGCACCACTACTGTACCATTTGTCTCATAATTGCTCTATGCTTGTGAGTACTTTTCTGTCTCATACTTGCCCAATGCCTGTGAGTACTTTACGTAAAAATTAACTGAACCAATTATACATTATGGAAGTATTCCATTTAACTTTTTCAAACTTATTCTCCAGAAATTGAGTCAACTACATTTTATAAAAACAAAAATTAAGAATTTAGAAAAAAATTTGACTTTCTTTCTCTCTTTCCTTGCTCTTTCCCTACTCTTTCCCTACTCTTAGACTCATTCCCTTCTCTTTGCTAGGTCATCTCACTCTCTCCACATTCTCTATTAGGTCATTTCTCCATGACTTTATTTTAAAAAACAATAATATTTAAATATCATATTATTTTAACACTCCTTTAATTTAAATATCTCAAGTGTTTCTTTGCATAAATATTTAAAAACAAAAAATACTTGTAAATACCACTTACATTCTCATGTTTAATTAATGTTTTCGAAAAGGATCCCAACAATTTTTATTAATATAGAAAGTTTAATTACATATTTTACCTCTTAATTATAATCACTTCACAAATTTTATCATCCAAATTTTTGTTACACATTTTATCATCAAGATTTTAATTTTTACATATTTTATTATCTATTTTTTTTTTGTTCACACAATTTATTATCATATTTTTTAATTTTCATGCATTTTATTATCACGTTAGTAACAAAATAATATTGTTTCACAAAAATTGAGAACAAAACAACATATTTAAGGACATGCCAACACTTTATACACATTTAATATATTAGTAAAATGTATGAAAATTAAAAAATATAATAATAAAATATGATAAAAAAATTTAAGTAATAAAATTTATAAAATAACAACAATTAAAAAATAAAATATATAATTAAGTCAATACAAAACATTCATATTTTCCTTCTCATTATCATAGTAAGAAGTAAATATATTATATTTTCATAAAAATAAAAATTACCTTACTGAGTAACTACTTTCCACTTTATTATTTCACATTTTTCTACTTTTATTTTTAATTTTTTAATTAAATAAAATTATTTTTTCTAAAATATTAAATGTCAACAAATGATATGCATGAGAATGATATTACTAAGCATAACATGAATGAGAATGTAATTCTTAGGAATCCTTTATGAGTTTTACTTTGAAGACTTTTATTTTGGCTTTGTTGAAGTTAAAAGAAAACTGAAACCAAACATATCAACCTTTTGGCTCCCACCTTTGAATATCCAACCTTTTGAGAGTAGTGGAAAGGCACAGGACCATATGACTGACATGAATATGACATCATAACTGCAAACATTTAGCAGATTATGTGGTATTGTTCTTCCTCTCTAACCAAAAAGTACAAAATGTTGCATTCAGAGGGCAACAGATATTTCAGACTCCCTACAAATATCAACAATCTTAGTAAAAGAATACAAAATCATCAGTGTCATTGACGTCTGGTAAAATGGACTAGAAACAAAATATTAAAGCTGTTTATCATCTAAAGGTCTTTGTTTTCAATTTTATAGCTGCCCTTGGGCTCAAGATGTTACCTCAACACAACTGCAGTTGATTATGATTTATGGGCCTGCTTTATTATGGAAGGGGCCACCATTTAGAAACGAACTTTGTTAAAATGTTAATGCCTATTCCGACAAAATATTTTGGAGTAATACATTGCAGAGTCCTTGTATATTTCACAAAATCAAACCGTACACAAACATACATTTGCAGACAATCACATGCATAGTTGTCAGAATCTTTTGTTTCAGTTCCAATCTTTCTGTTGGAAACTAGTTAGTTGGTTATCTACCAATTCATTTCATAAAATGAATTTCAAATGACTTTTTATTTTATAATAAATAAATAAATTCATCTATTCATATAATATTATACATCAATATAAATCATACAATTCATTATTTTTTTTCTTTTTCTTCCATCAATTCTCATGAAAATATAAGCTTAAATTGTTAATTAAAAAAAATTGAAACACTTTTGAACTTATATTATTCAATTATTTTACTATTTCATTTGTCATTCAATAATTCAACATGTACTGTATTTAATTATTTCATTTTCATTCTTCTAAAACAACAGCTTCATAAGCATTCATATAAAAAATAATTTTCTTATAAGACGATAACAAATTTATACGTATTAAAAAATTAATAAATTTAGATATTAATATTAAATTTATTTATAATTATAATTTTTTTCAATTTTTTATTAACATTATTAAAATAAATTATAAAAAAATTTCCACTTAATAAGAACTTATTCATCATCTCTAACCTTCATTGAATAGAAAGAAACAACTCAAAATAACATTCAATCACTTCTATTATGAATTAAAATAAATATAAATATTTTAATAAAAAAACTAATTAATATATAAGACAATTAAAATAAAATCTTGTAAAAAAATAAAAATTATCTTATAAATAGATGCGGAGCTAGTAATTTATTTTATCTATTTCTATTTTTAAAATTTTACATTGAACACTAGATGATATAATTGAAGCAATTTTTCTTTGTCCCCAAATCTTACAATTCGATTCAAATTATAATTCACAATTAAAAAATTAGCTTAGCAATTCGTGATTAAAATCTCGATGCGATAAACTTAAATCACATGTAACATAAATAATTGTCGGTGTAAAATTCCGACAAAGTACTTTGCAGTAACACATGGCAGTGTCTTTGTATATTTCACAGAATCAAACTGTACACAAACATGCATATGCAGACAATCACATGCAACAAATAATTGTCAGTGTGAAACAAATTCATATACCAACATGCGCGTAGTAAAGGTGGCACCCACCATGCACGTAGTAAAGGTGGTAACAGTTAAAGAACTGGGAAACCTGTGAAGAGGTATTGATGTGTGTATATTGCATCTTCCCATTTGCCATGACTTCGGACATTTGATGAGCGTGAATTATAACACAAATAACAGGCTGGCTACTTGTTAAAATTGATGCCAAAATTCACCTTACAGGGATGTACAAAGTTGTAAAGGTGAATTCATGCTATTTGAGATATAACTTCACTGGCTTCAGAGAAATGGTGTCTTCATACCCCAATTTACAGTCCACATAGCTAGCATAATAAACAGCTCTCAACTGTCAGGAACCTGTCTGCGATGGCAGAAGAGGTGGTTGAGTACCTTTGACAAAGGTGGCAAGCTCTGTTGGCGCAACAACCAATCTTAACCACTTCTGTAGCTCTTCACCCTCAACTTTCTCCTTTTCTGAAGAATAGGCACCGTCAGAACATGATAGCTAAGCCAAAATGAAGTGGTTCAACAACATCATTATCATATACATTCATGGAAGCAAATGATGCTAACATCCCAAATTAATTAAAATCCCTTCACATAACCAACGTATTGAATAATAAACTCCAGGTCGAATGAACTTATAAGCCCAAATCTAATCTCTACTCCTATTTAATTGGTTACAAAAATACAAAATCCAAATCTAAACAATGTTATCCATGGCGGATGGCTGAACATGGCGGTAGACCAAAACTCTGCCATTGCACCTTATGGCAAGCCTCCCTTCACAAATTACCAATGGCTGTTGGCAAAAAATCCACCATGTCGGCACCATGGCCACTAATTAAAAACACTGATCTAAAATATAATTCTTCTATGCAATTTCAACTGATTGTGTAATTAAAATACAAACAACACATGCATGTATGTAAAATGAGCATTTGTCCACATTTCAAGCCAAACAGCTAATGCTAGGGGGCATGCAACACTGATATCAAGAGTTATGTATTTGATAATTCAAGTATAATTCATCATATTGATATTCTTTATTTAAACAGTACAACCTTACCCCTAAACATATCTATTAATCATTCAAGTATGTTAAAAGATATTGCATGTAATCATTGCAATTTTTTGGCAATCGCCAGAGAACACACTGCTAAATCACCAAACATTAGAAACAGTAAGTATAATTACCTTCCAAATCAGCACCAAGACCCTCCAAAACAGTAGGATTGGCTCGGATAATGGAAAGTGCTACAGTTAGTGCAGACTGCAGTAATGTTTGCACCTCTCTTTGAACAAGATCAACAAGATGTCCCTGCTGTGTTCAGACTAAAATCAGCATATGCAAGAAATTGAGTAGAAAGAAGAAAAAAGTTGCCGAACTGCAGGACCTGATCCCTTCCCCAAGGAACTGCTCCCCCAGACTCATCAATTCCACCACTAGAAAGAGTGGCTATTGACACAGGACCTATGGTCTGATTAAGACCATATTCAGCTATAGCCTTGTATGCCATGTCAGTCGCTCGTCGTATGTCATCAAGTGCACCTGTTGACACTCGACCAGAAAAAACAACCTCTTCAGCTGCACGTCCTCCAAGAAGGGTCACCAGGCGACCATGCAATTCATCGATGAATAGCAAGTATCTATCCTCAGTTGTTGGAGGAATATAAGTAAAGCCTAAAGCCCCTCCTGACCTTGGCAATATACTTAGTTTCTGATGACAAACACAAGATATTTAGGAATCGAATCATCCTTAAAGTATTTAATGACTAATGATGAGCAACATAGAGATTTCCAAGATACAACTTATATACACAAGTAGGCTGCAAATTTTAAGGAATAACTTCCAAAACTGTGAGTGAAAATATTCATTTACCAATAATATGATGATCAATAAACAAAATGAAACAAAACCCAAACTTAGTGGAGCCCAGTGTATGCAGTACTTTGCATCCACAAGTCTCCCATCTCAGATTTTCACAATTTCACCTTATTTTTATTTTTGAGATATCACTCCAGAACTTATTCACCAAAACAACTATAATTTTCAAACATCAACAATGCAAAAATGAACGTGAAAATTAACCCATCCACCCAATCTCTCATCCCCAACTCCCTAAAGATAAGCCAAACAATTTATAGTCACAGACTAATTTACTAAGAATCTCAAAAGCACAGCCAAAATGAACTAGAAATCAGCAATCATCAGAGAAATTTTAAACATAAATACAGTAATTCTAGTCACAGGCTAATATACTAAGAATCCCAAATTTTCAAATAGGCAAATATGAAATAATACAAGCTCAATCTGCATATCAGTAATGGCAGTGGCATTTTTTAGTTGCCAATAATAAAGCATCTTCAATGGTTTACCTCAACACGAGGTTGTCCAGGAAGAAGCTTCGCAACTGCAGTACCTACTACAGCATGACCAGCCTCATGTCGAGCAACTACAGCCTTCTCACTTCCTCGCAACTTGGCAGTCTTCTTCTCTATGCCCTAAAACAAATAATTTGGTTCATATTTAACACCACCAATTGCAAAACTGCAATTTTCAATTTTACATTCATTTGACAGTTAGAAAAATCTGACCAAACTACATGTGCTAACAGTCAAGTGTGTAAAAATTAGATACATAAACATCCAAGAACATTAGAAGAACCAAAGGTCAAGACTTAATGCTGGTCATCACTAGAATACAAGTTAGACTACTTCTATCCATACCACACAAGTATACAACTATTCCAACTGTTCAAGTAAGGTACTAAAGACCAACTAATTGGAGTAAATTATAGACCACCATGATCCAGTTTGACTTACAGCAATAGATCTTTCTACAGCTTGGATGAAATCAAGTTTCTCCACCACAACTTTATTTTGTCTTCCAGCCAGTAAAGCAGCCTCATTTACTAGGTTTGCAAGGTCTGCTCTGTAATGATGTAACAAGGTAGTCAAAATCAGGATTTTACCTTAAATCAGGAAGGGGGTAAAAATCGTAAATAGAATCATAAGATTTTACAAAATTCATATACATTTGCTAATATGCATATAAATTCATATATACATGCATATTAGTACATATAACTCATTCATAATCCACATTCCATAAATGTCATGCATCATACTTACAAGTCATAACCTATAAAGTAGTAGAAAACATGACAACTCCAAAACACCACTACAAAACACATCAAGTTTTTGACAAGTTATAACTTGCAAGGCATAAAACTTAAACACCAAAAGTAAATAGTAATATTCTAATCCTAGAACCTAGAAGTCTCATCTAACAAATGTGCCACAATATAGTCACAAGGATCCAACATTAGATCCTCGTCTTCAGCTCCACAAACTGTGAACAAGGTAACATAGAAAAAAAATGTAGGTGTGGGGCACAAGAAGAGAGGGTGGGTTCAAACAGTAGCAAAAAAAAAAAAAACCAAACCTGTCATTGGCAAACCAAGAAGAAATTCAAGCAAAAAAAAGAACAGAGAACAGAGACACAATGGTGGCTGGGGCAGAGATTAGAACTTTGAGCAGCAATGGGTGGCAAATGGCTTAGACAAAGTAAGAAGAATAGCAGTTAGGGATCACTTTCAGAGGGATTAAAATACAATTTTGACTACCATTGTAACAAGTACAATAGTTTTATCACACTAGATGAGATAATGATGAACAAGTTTCCAACTGAAATTCCTATCTCTATATTTTCAATAAAGGGAGAGTAGGTAGGAGAAGCATACTTACCCAGTAAAACCAGTGGTCATACAAGCAATGTCACCAAGGTCAACATCCTTGGCTAAAGGAAGTTCCTTCTTGGAAACATGAACTCTTAGGATGGCTTCTCTTCCAATCCTATCAGGTGCTTCGACCTAGGAATTATGGGATGTTTGTTAAAGATATGCAATGTTGATAATTTTCTATTAATATCAGATTTAAAACCATAGGAGGTAATGTATTAAAAATTAAAAATAGAATACAGACCATAACTACACGATCAAATCTTCCTGGCCGGCGAAGTGCAGGGTCCAAGACATCTGACCTATTAGTGGCTCCAAGAACAATCACTGCAGAATTGCTGTCGAACCCATCCATCTCCTGCAATGCAACTTTAACAAATTAGCCTCATTAGGGTAGTTTTACTTAAAAAATCATTTCTTTACATTCACAAAATACAGAAGATGTCAAAGGAATGCTGACAGTGAGCAACTGATTCAAGGTTTGCTCTCGTTCATCATTGCTGACAATGCGAAATTTGCCATCACGACTTTTAGCCACAGCATCTATCTGCATACCATAAGAAATACAGATTAGTTTAATATTAAATAGTATATGTTGAACCAAATGATCCCGCACAACAAAGGAATATACATTTTTATACCTCATCAATAAAGATTATGGACGGTGCTTCTCTTTTTGCCCTTGCAAACAGATCTCTCACACGGGAGGCACCCATGCCAACGTACAATTCAACGAACTCACTAGCAGAACAACTTATAAATGGCACATCAGCTTCCCCAGCCACAGCCTTCGCCAGTAAAGTCTTACCTGTGCCAGGAAGACCCACCTGTAAGATAACCAACAAATATTCACTGCCTAGATGTCAATCTAAAACAATATTAAAAATTCTCAAACATGCAGAAAAAACAAACATGAAAACATTTCAAGAATTTATACCCAAGACTACACACGCCATGCACAACACAATATTGGTCCTCTTTATTGCAAGTTAATTATTACTTAAATGTGAAAAAAGAGATTTTAGTACAACACAGTAGGTAATCGTGCTGGATTTTAGCCCAAGAATTCCCCCATCAAAATTTCACATGTGACCCTTCACAGACAATTATTCACAACTACACAGTGTTGGTTAATACAACAAATGGTTTCATCCTGGGATATGAGCACAATCTACCAGATACTCTAGCTAGAACTTACCAAGAGAACACCACGAGGTGGGCGAGCACCAAGCTTTATGTATCTATCTGGATTTCGAAGAAATTCCTGGCAAGTGAACATCAGCATAATCAAAATTAAAACCCTGTATCACCAGAAAAACTAAAAACGAAAATATAAGATTAAGCTGCACAATGAAAAGCCTCTAAAACACCCTACAAACTGTAAGTGATGAAAATGATAAAAGAATCGAGCTAACCACAATCTCTTCTAACTCCTCTTTAGCTTCATCAACACCAGCAATATCAGCAAAAGTGATTGTTTCACCTTGTTCAGATGACTTCGTACCAGCAGAAGTGCCTGATTTGCGATTCCGAATCTGACCAGCCGTATGCTGCCCACAGCATACAATTATTAAGAAAAAAGTATCATTTTAAAGCTATAGGAAACATAAGTTGTATAAGAAGGTCCAAGGAATTAAGATGGGCCAAGAATGCAAACTCACACCTGCGAAAAGCTTACAGGGAATCGATGGAGAAGGCCTGCAAGCACAGCAGCATAAAACAAGGCTATCTGTGAATATGAGAATGAAGTCAGTATGCCATGTATGATGTGTCATATCAACATCATATATGGAATCTACCTTGAGAAACAAGGAAATTTATAACCAATTGGAATAAGCAGGTGAATATTTTGAACAAGTGATACAATATTGATTTGATAATGCAATACTACTACTAGTGAAAATGAAAGTAAACCCGGTAAGAAACTAGAAATACAATATTGCATACTTAACAAATTTTAAACGTTTTTTTTTTATTACAGACTTGCTGTGTGTAGATTCCCCTCATGAAGCCAATATAAAAATTAGCTTTTATTAAACAATCAAAGTAATTCAATTTTTTAAGAAAATAATACTTTAAATAGGGTATTATGGCTTTCTGAAAATCATCCTTTTAAAATAGTATAATGATTTACAAAGGAAGGGAGCTGCATCCACATCTCCAACTGCTCTTCAAGAAGAAGGAAACACTTCAGTACCTAGATTTTAGTCCTGCTCCCTCATTGTAGCTATCAATATTGAGCATTCACTGAGTTTAAAATTTTTATTAAAACAATTGCTTCATTCTGAGAAATAACTATAATTCTCATTCCTCTTTAAGGTCTCAAAAAGATTTATTCAAACAACCGTACATACTGCAACAAGAACATTAAGCTTCAAAACACCAGCCTGGCCCCGAAATAAGGTGAAAGAAAATAGCTAGAAGTGTGGTGAGGCTCTTGACATCCATTTCCAGCATCAAACTCCTTACAACAACAACAGTCTTATCACGCTACCTGAAGTTGGCTACATGGATGATGGATCAAAGGTGCCGTTGCTCTAAACTAAATTCAGTTGAGAAGATCAAGGTTTCCAGCACCATATTAATAATGCTAGTTCTACTTTAATTCTCAAATTTATATAGTTCTAAAATCACACACACAAGTGCTGCAACATGCTTACCAGTGCAGAGTTAAAGAATCCACCAGATCGCTTATCCGGGGACCCAAACTCTACTTTATTGTCCAGCATCTTCTCATAGGGAGTTTTGATATCACTAGGCCTAGTGGTAGTATAAACTATCCTCTTAGTTGGTGCAACACTCTTCACCAAAGAGTCTGACTCGTGCAACCTAGTACTAATACTACTACCACCATTCCCTGCAACAACATCATCACCACCATCATGGCTTGTTCCAACACCAGCCTTCAACTTGAACATTATGTGGACCCCATCAACCTCCACCTTCTGCACCTGGTCACTGTTGATCCTACTCAAAAACTCGCTATAAGGCACACTCACAAACACCGTCGGAGACCTAGGATCCGACCCGGGCAGCGTAACTCCGGGTCGGAGCAACCGCATAACGAAAAACCCAATACCTATTTGCAAAAGCAGAACCCCAATTTCCTGAGCCTGAATCAGGGGCTGCCATCGCCAGCGGCGCCAGCGCGACCACCACCCACCCTTCCTCCGGTTCGAACCGGCATCGTCGTCGCCGGTTTTCTTCTCGCCGGAATCCGCCGCAGAATCGGGTTCTCCGGCGGAACGACAGACCCATGATGTTCGGTGGTCACCCCTCAAACCGAACCTAAGCAAATCGTTAGGCGAAATTGGGCATCGGAAACGACACGAAGAAGGGGCGAAACAACGGAGGGTGTCATCGAGGGGGCGAAGAGAAACCCTAGAATAATTTGCGCGGGAAAAGGGTTGGTAGGGTTTCAATTTGGCGTGGGTTAGGGGAGAGAGATAGTGATGTTGATGCTCTAAGGGTAACATTCGAAGGAAGTGAGTGAGACCTAGAAACGAAAAGTGGGAACTTGGAACGTGGGTGTTGGTGTTTGCAGAGTGCAACAATGGTTGGTGAGGAAGAAAGAGAGAGAGAAAATTATCAGAAAGCGAATGATAACCGTTGGATTGTGGGGAGAGTTAGAAGATCTGAACCGTCGATTTCCTTGCTTTGGCACACCAGTCAATACTCATGCCTCATGTTCCGTATTTCTCTGATGCGTTTTTGTTCTTTTATATGTTTTCTTGATTCCAAATTCAAACATAACATGCTATGAACTATTTATTCTTTTATTGGTTTTCTCGTTTTCAAACACATGCTATGGATACTATGCATGAGAATACTATATATTACGTCATTGTAAAATGAAAATATTCTTAACCAATAAGAGTTTGAAGAGTCTTCTTGGGAATATCTTGCCTATAGATTGAAGTTAACATTGGTTCCAGGATTAGTCTATAAACTGAAGTGTGAAAGTACCTAAGGACCCTAATTTGCTCTTTAGAAAGGGAAATTATATTTTGCAAAAATTATTGGAAGAATATAAAAAAGTTATTCTTAAAAAAATATACATTTTGAAAAAATGTTAATGATTTCTTAGTAAGTATGTTATAAGTAAGTGTTGTTCGTAGTAGATACTTAGTTGTACATTTAAAGTTAAATAACTTGTTTGATTTCGTGTTTAGGATATAATTGTTTATGTTCTGTATGTGATTTTTAGAAATTAATTAAATAGTTATAATTTCCATATCTCAAACATAATTCTTCTATTTTTAATAAATTTTCAAACATAGGAGAAGACTTATGTTAAAAAACTTAAGCTACACCGAGTAACCTTTACTTGGATATGAGAATTTGATGTGAAGATATGATCTGGAAAACTAAAGCAAAACCAAACAAATTAGTATATGTGTAAATTTGGACTAACTTAACCCATTTGGCTCAATTGATAATAGGGTATTATATTTTCAAAGTTAATGTGCCAGACCAATTTAACTAAGGGTTAATAATTCTATAACTTAACTCTCTACATGTTACGAGTCAACACAGGCAGGTAATGATCCATTTTATTTTTAAAATATCTTTTTTTTTTTTAACAATATAATTAGTAGAATAATAATTTTTATATTATTATTTATTTACAAATAATTATTCATATAACTTTTAAAATAATTATTATAAAAACTAATAAATTTATCATATATAATAATTTATAATTAATTAACTATATAGAATTCTTTTACATGGTCCCTTTTCTAATATAATATATATTATAGTTTATGTAAAATAATCACTTTCCTAATATATTATATTATTTTAATAACTAATAATAATATTGTCATACTTTTAAGTTAATAAATTGAATATAACAATTTAATCTAATAGGTAATACATTTAAATGTTACAACTTGATGAAGTCTATTAAAAAAAAAAAACTCAATATTATCTATTTTTTATTTAAAGGTGTCAATATTGACCGCCACTGGTGAATTTAAAAAGAAACACACTAAAAAAAATTAGAACGTGTTACGAAATATATAAATTTTATTTTTAAAAATTTGAGCTAACAATTTACTTTATTCCATCATGGACCAAAGTTGATCAACCTAATAAATTTTCAAATTGGTTTAGATTAGACCAACATGATTTTAGACTTAAATTTTATTAGTACAGATCATATTTGACATTGCTCTTATCACGTTAGTCTATCAAAGTCATAATATGCATCACATATTAGTGGCCAAGAATCTTACCAAGTTTAGTCTCCATCTCAATTAACAAATGCAGAGTCTTCAATACTGCGTCCAATTTCTTTTTTCAGTGAATACTATCCGATAAAGTGGGAACAAGTTTCTCACATGTAAGGATAGGATTAAGGAGAAATAAGCATAAGTACTTACCTTTATCTACCTTTTTTGTTGAATGAAAAATTGTCTTATATCCATACAAGTGTTTAGACTTTATGAATATTTGTGTATATTTATAGATATCTATAGATATTTGTTAAAATATAAAAAATAAAAAAACTAAAACATAACAATAAATACATAATTTTGGAACTTATATTTATATTAATTAGAAAATTTTATATTAGTTCTAAATAATATTTTGATTTTGGTGTTTTTTTTTTAATTTTATATATAATTATTTTTAAATTTTAGTTTTTTAAAGATTTTTTTATTTTAATTATTTTTATTAAATAACAATATTAATTTATGATAATGATGTTGATAATTTATTAACTTATCATATTATAAGAAAATTTAATAAAATAATTACGTGTAACTTTTTTTATAAATTATATTTTTAAATTCTTGTTATTCAAACAGTTGATAACGTTAGATTAATTGATAACATATATAAAAATAAAATTTATTAAAAAAATTATATTATCTTATTATATTTTTTGATAATTTCATAAGTCAATGAACTATTAATATTATTGTTATGCAATTAGTCAACATTATTTATTGATAATATAGATTAAAATAAAAAATAATAATTTTACAAAAATTAAAAAATAAAAGATTAAAATAAAATATTATATTTTACAAGAGGCCAAAAGATTTTTTCATTTAAATATTTATATTATATAAAATTACAAAAATATTTATATAATTTTAAATTGAAGTAATGACTGATATGATGTCTTACTATCAACCCTATCAATGAGTAATAAAAAAATTATTTAATTTAAATGTGTGTACTTATTAAGTTATTTAAATTCAATTTATAGGAAGTTTTGTCTATACTATTCATGAGTATTTTTCTTTTCATCCTTATCCTGTTATCCATTTGGATTTTAGTTTTTTTTTTATTTAATTTAATTATACTTTTTGTGTTCTTACTATTTTTTATTTTTCAAATACATTCTTATTTTTTTTCTAAATTTGGTCTCATATTATTTTAATTACATAGTTTTAATTTATTTATTATCTAAATATGTAATATTTAATAAAAATTTTAACATGTTACTCTAATGCACATTCACATCAATACATCTATGTAAGTATTTTATTATCATGTCAATATTTTTATTAAATATTAATAAATATATTAGAATTATATATTTAAAATAACGGGGATCAAAATTATAAAAAATAAAAAAGTTAAATTTAATAAATGACAATAATGAAGAGAAAAAACGTGAACCTTTTCATTTGTATTCTTGCTTGTTCATTTTCTTTATTTTTGGCCTTAGGCTAATAAGTAAAAAAAAAATGGCATTCCTAGTGGCATGTGTATAATTTGAATAATTTATTGAAGATTATAAATCTCATGTGACCACCGTAATGAAAATAAAAATAATATTCAATTTTTTTCAATGATATAAAGTTAGACATTAAATCCTAATTTTTTGGTCAAGTCATATTTAAGAAAAGTCATTTTACATAATTATACTCTTAACTTTGAAAAATTCAAACCATTTATCATTTATCCTAACTATTTGAATAAGAGTTTATTTGACTCCTTTTGTCAATATCTACCTATCTAAAAATTAATCTAAACTTGCGTGTTATGTATCAGTTATGCACTGCTGCTACTCAATATAAATAGCATATGCATGAATGTGTTAGCATGGATTTTGACTTTCTTTCAAAACAAATATTAATTAAAAAATATATATAAAAAAAATAATCTTTAACATAAAACATTTAATGGAGAAGATGGTTTTAGTTAATGGAGAAGATGGTTTTGCAACTAATAGCATTTTCCATGATGTGTAGCATGAGAGTATTACAAGACTCACGAAACTGATATTTTTACTCCTTCCCCTCCCCCTCCCCCTTTTTTGATCTATTTTTCCCCTTTGTGCATGGTAAGTAAAACTCCTAAATAAAAGGATCCATGAAATTTTCAACCAAACAAAATGTTTCCTTAAAAAAGCCTAACTAAATTGTCATAGTTCACAATGACTGTCCATCTGTTAGGAAAAATCAAACATTTGTTAATTGTTGACCACCATTTGGGGGCTAACTGACCTAGTTTCTCTCTATTGCTCCTTCAGTTTTCAATTTTCTGAATGGTTTCTACAAACCTATACGAAATCACATCAATGCTAAATTTTGATTATCCATCATTGTTCTTCTAGTTTGTTATATTTTTTTTATCCTTGACAGAAATCACATTTTCATCGAATATTTCTTCGATGAGATTTGTAACACACATGTGTCACCTATTACCATATTGTTATAATTACTTTCTTGAATCTAACAACGAATAAAATATTCACAATTTGAGTTTTTCACTGATGGGTTGTGACAAATACATTCACCCACAAACAAGCTTGAAAGCATTTTAGTTTGTTCTCAATACATTCAGAAATACAAAGATGGGTTTGAATGTAAAGGACATTCAACTTCATTTGTATAAAGTGACTCGTGATTCAACCATGTCTAGTTATTCATTTATGCTAAGGCATCCACTGATTTCAGGTGCTTCGTTAGTTTGCCTCATTCTATATGTATTCCTTTCTTATATTTACAACTTCTTAGTTTACATGTCTCCTTTCCTTGTGTGTGCTGTTATTTTCATTAAAATCTTTTGGAGTTCTGAGCAAACTCAACTCAAATATGTAAAAAGAAAGGAGGAGCAAAGTAAGGTTAAACCAAATTGTCCAAAGATACCAAGCAACAGAAGACCTGAGGTGCTTTATAAGTATCCATCACAGAATGCCACGAGTAGAAGGAGAACTTTTAGTGACAAAAATTGGGATGTATATGGTGGTTTAGAAGAAAAGGCCAAGGATTTGTCAATAGTTTTTCATAATAAGTTCACTAAAAGAAACACAGAGAACAAATGGGCCAAATCTTTTGAGAAAGGAGAAAGTTCTTTGGATAATAGGTTGTCTGCAAGGAAAACTCAGGTTCCTAGAAGGCAACCCTTCAGATCTGAACCTTCAATGGTTGACTTGGTGGAATGTGGTGATTTAGAGATAGAGAAGATAGTAGACAGGGATGATGATGATGCGGAAGAAGTGCAGGAGGATAGTAACAAAGCTATAGAATGGACAGAAGATGATCAGAAAAACCTTATGTATCTTGGGAATTCAGAAATGGAGAGAAATAGAAGATTGGAAAATCTCTTAGCTAGAAGAAGAGAAAAAAAACTACTTAAGGCGCAACTTGAGAAAGGACTAGGTGATAAAAAACCAATGGCACCAGTGCGTACTAAAAGAGGCACTCACTTAGATTCTCCAAAGGACTTTGATGATGGATTCGATATGCCTGATTCTGCCCCATCTCTTATACCAAGCAGTCCTTATGACATTCCATGTGATCCTTCTGAAGACAGGCCTAACCTCACAAGAGATAGTTTTTCTCAAGAATTCGCTAGTCAGAACGTCATTCCATTTTGTAGACATGAAAGCTTCAGTTCTGGCCACCTTTTCCCATCAGAAACTAAACATGACCATGGAGCTAGAGAACACTATTCCTATAATAAAGGGAGAAATTTTGACAGACTTACATACTCAAGATTTAGAAGGCATCATACAGGTGATAATTACATTTTCTCCTCATCCTTTTTCTTCCTTATATTTCGTTATCGTTATCACTCTCAAGATAAGGGGGCATTTGGAAAAACTTAAAAGGACTTATGAAAAATGGTCTATGATATTCCTGTAAGTCTTTTTTAGCTTATTTAAAAAAGTTCCACAATTAATTTTATATTAATAAGTGATTTCTTAAGTTGTTTATCAAACTTACTCTGAATAACAAAAGGAAGAATTTGTTGTAAAAGTTGATTAAGAAAACTGAATGTGTTCTACTAATGCAGATAAGGGAACTCATGACTGGCTAATTAACCAGTTGATATACAATGAAGGTAGTGTAAAAGGATTGCAAACACCCAATCTACTAACAAAGGAAGATGAATCAACACATGAGGAGGATGAAAAATGTAAAACTGATATGGAAAATATGAAGGATGAGAAAGTGGATAATGATCATGAAACAAAATCCATGTCTGATCAAATAAGTGAGCCAAGATCAGAGAAATCAGGGCCAAGGTTTCCTAAGCCTCATGGAACGCTCCTTAGTTTTCCAGTAACTACAGTTGCTGAAAATACTACTAATATAAATGAAGCTTTGTATGACACTGTGACATTTGTAGTTGATAAGAAACAAGAAAACATGTTTTTAACTCATGGGAAACTTTGTCACACCCCAACATATTCTGTAGCTTCTGACTTACAAGTGGAGGTTTCTGAAGTTGGTTCACTGACATCAACAGTTGGCGAGAATGCTGAGACCAACTCATCTACTGATAGAGACTCTATATTGTATGATGGGGATATTGATAGAGATGCTAGTTCTGGTAGTGAGGAGCTATGGGGAGCCTCTTTTCATGGAGGAAAAGAAGCACAAGGTGTTAGAACTGAAGGGGATAGTGCAGAAGTGAATAACTCAAAAGATGTTGTTTCGTCCATTACTCCACGACATATAGGTGAAGAAAATGCAGCTGATGTGAGCTCATTGTCTTCAAAATCTGATGTTCTTGAAGATACTCCAAATCATGCAACAAATAGTCATCATAACTTCTTTGGTTATACGAAACATCCTGTGGTGGAAACTGAAGCACCTCAATCCTCTAATTCCTCTCATGCTTTGGATCAATTACCTGATGAAGCACACTCAGAAAAATCACAGGTGAGACACTTTGGTGTTATTATATAATAAAAATCATCAATGAAATTGTTATTTGTGAATTTATACAAGAACAAAATATGTCATTCTATGTTTGTAAGAATTAATCACTTCATTTGCTTTCTTCCTTCAGTAGGAAGCCATGAAGGGATGATAAGAATATTCTTTTCATTTTTAGATTTTTTGGTTCAATAGGAATGGTGTAATATGCCTCAAAGTGTAACAAACGAGGCACATGCTATCAATGATATGAATAACTCAGCAGGCACAGAACAAGAGAACACAGAGAACATAAGAAATAACGAAGGTCTTAGCACATCGGTAATGCGACAAGAATCAATTGATGAAAACTCCAATTACTCAGTTTCATCATCACCAAGGTCTGTGTTACCTGAGAAAACCATGGTAGATGAAGTTTCGTTGTCAACTTTAGATCAAGACATGCCTATAGGTGCTCAACAGTCTGTCATGGCGGGTTTGCCCCAAGAAACTTTAAACAGCGAAAGTCCACCTGACACTATACCTCAAACCATTCAACCAATAATGGATGATATAACTCATGAATCACACAGTATTGATTTCAATCATTCTCAGGTATGTATTCAGAACATGAACATGGTTAGTTACTCATATCACTAAAGACTTTAGGCATAAGACCACTAGGCCACCTTAGCAAGATTATTATTGGTTTTATTTCATATCTTAATTATAACAATATTTATCTATTTGCCATATTCACAATTAAATAAATAAAAGAAATTATATTTCTTTCATCGATCATGTGTGTAACTAAGGGTCTATTTGTTTTATAAAAAAGTTTTTCTATTTTTGTTTTTTATTTCTACCAGTAATTTTACAATGTTAGTTATGAAAAAAAAACATTTTGTTAGGAACTGCTTTAAAAGGAATTAATTAGTCTCTGGTTATGGGTTGAAAATATTCTTGGTACACAATAAAATTCAAACAGGCTAGTTTTCTATCTCAAACGTAAAAAGAAAGCTTCAGGCCTTATTTTGCACATTATGTGTGACATTGACCAGGAACAAACTAATCTCGTAGAGAATTCTATTGAAGAATCAAATGTCTTTGACAGTATGAACGATGAAGAAGTCTGCAATAAGAAAGAGCAGGTCAGGTCAAAAAATGATGAGAACAATGAAGACAATTTTAACCCCCTAAATAGACAAGAGGCTACTACTGAATCCACCAGAGCAATAAGTGAGATAACAACTTTGGAGGATATGAATGACAAATCAAGAGATTTAGTGGACGATAAAGTAACATTTTATTCTTCAAAAATAATATGTCAATGTATATTTATAGTATATTATATCACATTAGCTAACACACTTGCATTGTACATCTTTTTTTTATAAATTAATTAGGTTCCATCGACAAAGTTGATTGAAGACGATAAGAATGACAAACCTTCAACTAGCAACAATATTCACAACAAAGAAGGATGCTACAATATATATGATATATTTGATTGATTGTAATGGCAAATCCTAGAGACACATGCAAATATTAGGGAACCTAATTGATTGTAATCCTCTATATTTTTTATTTTCTTGGTCTCTTACATGGATTAATACAATAACCTTTGAGGCCAATAATGTACAACACAAATGCAAAAATACATATTCAATTTATTTGTTTTTCCACATGCATGGTATCAGGAGTTTTTTATCCTTCCCTTCTCCATTAGTGCCCATGCCAAATTGTTACATAAAATAAAGTTGATTATTTGGAATAAAATATCAATAAGAAAACATTGCTTTGAATAATTAAATTAATGCTTGAAAAATGTGTTATAATATTCTAATTATTTTAATTTTCATTTATAATTTGTAAGGATGTTGTGTTAGATAGGCAAATTTTATGCAAGAAAGGTTGAGTACAACATTGCTCATGCTACCATTAACTTACCTGTACCTTCCTTTGGTACTTTATAAAATATAATATGTTTCATCTTAAAAAAAAACACTAAGTTTAAAGAAATTTCTACTATTGTTAATTGTGATGAAATTAAAAAGTTTAGCGAATGACTTATATGAATCGGAGATGATGATGTTGGTTTTATTATCATTTTTTCCTTTAGCTAGGCAAGATTTGTAATTCACACTACATTTTTTTTAAGATATCTATTTTTCTTTCTAGGAATAATATTTTTGACCTTTGAAAATATAATATTTGGACGTATGAAACATTTTGATTCTATTTTTTTTCTTTTGTCCCTTCTTGCTTTGTTTTTATTATTTTTATTCTTCCTAACTTTTTGATTATGAGGTTTCATAATGTTGTGGCAAAATAGGAATACATATGTTTTTTTCAGAAAAAACACAAGATGTTTTTAAGATGACGGATAAGGTAAAGTTCTTATCATGATGGTGGATAACAAAAAGGAGACTTTTCATATTCTTTCTCATGTTGGTGTAATAATATGAGGCATGTGTACGAATAAGATCAAGACTTTGATTGATTTATCACGTTTTCTAGTGATCTTTTGATGGGAATGGAATTTGTACAATATTGTGCTAGCTACATGTGAATAAACTTACTTGTATATCAGTTCTCTTGTTTTGTAAGGGACACAACTTATTTTTTTTCTTCTTCTTCTTGTTTTTATCAATAAATATTTTATTTTTTCAAAAAAATATTGAATATATTTTAAAAAATAGAGAATTAAATTAAACATTTTAGTAGCATAAAGATTAAATTAAAAAAAATAAAAAAAAGTATTTTAACCTTTAAAAATATAAACAAATATCTACATAAAAAATTAAAGTATTAACAATATGTGAAGAAACATTATAAATTAAACCTTATTGCATCCTATTGTATTGTAATATATACAATCATATTTTTATTTTAAATATATTTTATACAAAGAAAAACTTAAAATATTTTAAAGTTCAATTGACCATCAAAATATTACAAAATTGTTAGTTTGTGAATCCAAAATAAACAAGAAAAGTATTAAGATACAAGACAATCCTCCACAATCTTTAATTTTTAACCAAATTCTAAATAGTCTTTATTATTAATAAATACAAAAGAATAAGAAAAACAACATCAAAAACTTAAGGGATATATGTGAATAGGTAAATAAATAAATAAAATTGTATCAAAATCTAACATGAACTATTTTGCTAAAATAAGTTACACAGATGTAAGAATTAAGAGAGAAAAAATGAGAATCCTAAAAGGATAAAACATCACAAAAATATTGTATATTTTAAACTAGCATAATAGTTCGTAAAACTAATATTAACAACTCCTAGTATCTATCTTTTTGACATAACAAGCTTCCAAAGTTCAGTTGCTTTTTGTTAGACTTCTTGTTCATCACCCAATTGAATAGTCTCTTGGAATGTAGTTTGGACAGCTCAATAGAGAATTGTCAATTTCCTCTTATTGATGCGGAAAAAGGGTTTAACTAACGGTTAAGATAGTTTGAAAAACTACCATTATTATTATTATTATTATTATTATTATTATTATTATTATTATTATTATTATTATTATTATCAATGATTATCGATGTATGTTTTTCAATTTTGCACCAAAAGCAATTGAGTGTTTAAAGACATGATTTCATTAAGCAGCTTTGGTGATTTTGTCCTTTAGCCTTTGACTTTCGATTTGTTACTTCCTTCAAGCTTCTTTTGTTCAAATTCTACAATAACCAAATTCAATTATTTGCATTAATGAGAAGATTGAATAACGAGGTAAATAATCTAATGTGAATGATCAAAAAAATGGGGGAGTGCAAAACTACATAAAAAAACACTATTTATCTAACAAAGGATGATTAACAATTTCAAAAACATCTATATGTCTAGAAAGTAACTAGGCTCATAGTTTCTCAAGAATTAAGGCATGAAAAATGGGACAAAAAGTTATAAACAACCTTAAATAATGGAAAAATAAGAACAATATTAATATTACCTTAAAATTATAGTAAAATATTCATCCTCTGTATGTTTTCATTTAAGAGTTTTAAAATTTATAATGAACCATAATTAATTTTATATCACGTTAGTTTTAATTAAACTGTAAATATTTTTTTTTATTTCCTAAAATCATCACTAATGATTGATTTACAACAAAATCAATGCCAACCAATCAATAATATAATGTGTATAAAACACAACAATTGACCAATTATCTGTACACAAGTCTTTTTTAGGAGCATTTCCCCCCCTATTTTTTTATTTTTTTTTGCCTTCCAATTCAGCCAATGTCATTTATTCATATTATTCGTTCCCTTATTTTTATATATATTTTATATTCAAATTCTAAAACTTACTATAATAATTTATTATTAATTTATTTTTTTAAAATAAAAATATTATTATCAGATAAAATATCATTTCTTATTATTA
>JAMLFT010002638.1:0-24661 GCA_026544285.1 Pachyrhizus erosus | reverse complement strand
TAAAATAAAATTTGATAAATTATTAAGTTTTGAATATAAGATTTGTTTAGAGCTTCAAAATATTTTGACATATCCTTGCACTTCAAGTGTAGATAACAGGTTCAAGTATGTATATAAATATTTGGTGTGTATTGAAATGAGGATTCATATTTTTATTCATATAAAAATAGGATTGATTAGATATAAGTATTTTTTTTTCAAACATAAATATAAAGATAAATATTATATTACTTATCTAGACTTATTATTTTTCCTAACATTGAGTACCTGAGTAATTTAATTTATTGGAAGAAAGCAATTTTTTTACTGGTATTGAAAGGAAACAATTATTCATTATTATTTGTAAGTCTAATGATTAAGCATAGTTAATTAATCATAAATTATGATAGATAAAATTATAATTATACAAGTTAATAAATTTATTAGGTATAATAATGATTGGTAGCTATATATGAAAAAAAGCAGTGGTTTGGAATTAGAAAATAGTGTTAAATTATTTTATATTATTTGTGTATAATATTTTTTTGTTAAAAATATTATTTCTGATAAAAATTGATTCATAGGCGAGTAAAGATAGAAAAATAAATTGATTTGATTTTTTTGTTTTGAAGGATCCTCAAAAGTAGTTGGAAGAAAAAGGATTTTGAGAGGGGAAATGGAATTAGTATATGGTTGCTTGGGGGTGTGGGTGTAGAGGGGCATGGTAAGCAGTAAGCAATGAAATGAAACGCAGTGATGCAAGGCATTCACCAACACCAGCAACTCGCTGCACTGGTCTCCGCGGCACTCCCTAAGGATGATTCCGACGATGACCCCTCCATGCGACTCGCCGCGATCCACTCCCTCTACCGCGCCATCCTCCATCCTCACAACTCCCTACTCCTCTCTCACTCCGCCACTTTCCTCGCCCAAGCCTTCTCCCAACTCCTCTCCGACAAGTAACCAGCTCTTCTTTTCACTTCACTCACTAACTCTCTCTTCTTTTCCGTTTTCATTCAAATAACTTGGATTTTCTCACAGATGCTACGAGCTGCGCCAAGCCGCGGTTACGGCCTACGGCGCTCTCTGCGCCGTCCTCGCTTCGATTCCCGTCGCCTCCAACGGTAGGCAGAACCACCTCATGCTCGTCGACCGCTTTATCGCCTGGGCGTTGCCGTCGCTCAACACCGCCGTCGCCGTCGACGCCACTAAGGAACTCGCGCTTGAAGGCCTCCGTGAGTTCCTCAACGTTGGCGGAACCGACAGGTACGCTTTGCCTATTCTGAAAGCGTGTCAGGTGCTGCTTGAGGATGAGAGAACCTCTTTGGCTCTGTTGCATAGGCTTATTGGTGTTATTACTCTGATATCTTTGAAGTTTTTGAGGTGCTTTCAGCCTCATTTCCCTGACATTGTTGACTTGCTTCTCGGTTGGGCATTGGTTCCTGATTTAGCTCAATCGGATAGGCGTGTTATTTTGGATAGTTTCTTGCAGTTTCAGAAGCATTGGGTTGGTAGTCTTCCCATGTCTTTAAGGTTGCTAACCAAATTCTTGGGGGATATGGAGGTCTTGCTTCATGATGGAACTCCCGGTACACCGCCGCAGTTTCGACGGCTTCTTGCTTTGCTTTCTTGTTTTTCCACGATTCTGCAGTCCACTGCTTCGGGGTTATTGGAAATGAATCTGCTGGAACAGATATGTGAGCCGCTTAGTGCCCTGCTACCACGATTGCTGAGGTGTTTGTCCATGATTGGGCAGAAATTTGGGTGGTCTGAGTGGATTGAGGATTCTTGGAAGTGTTTGACTCTTTTGGCCGAGATATTGGGCGAGCGGTTTTCAAGTTTTTATCCTCTTGCTGTTGATATTTTGTTTCAGAGCTTGGAGTTTGGAGCAACTGCACAAAGGGCAGGGTTTAGGAAGATTAGCTCTTTCCAAGTTCATGGAGTTTTGAAGACTAATCTCCAGTTGTTGTCGTTGCAAAAGCTTGGCCTCCTTCCGTCCTCGGTGAAGAAGTTATTGAAGTTTGATGCATCAATTTCCCAGCTGCGGTTGCATCCAAATCATTTGGTAACGGGGAGTTCTGCAGCTACTTATGTTTTCTTGCTTCAGCATGGGAATGTAGAAGTTGTTGATGAAGCAGTTGCCTCGTTGATTGAGGAACTGGGGTTGTTGAAGAGTGTAATAGGAAACAAGACTTGTCATTCAGACAAGTTTAGTTGTGTCGTAGATACTAAAGCATTTTCAAAACCTGAATTATTGGCATTAATCAAGTTTGATTTGAAAGTTCTATTAGCGTGTGTTTCCATGGATGGGGATAACAGTTTGATTGGACAAAAGGATGTTGCTTCATTGTATCTTAGGAGGTCAGAAAGGTTGGTGTCCTTTATCACAAAAGAGATGAATCCTTTTGAATTACCCGTTCAGGCTTTCATGGAGTTGCAGATCACTGTTGTCAAGGCATTGGAGAGGCTAAATTCAGTTGAGTTCTTAATTAAGTGTTCCGAAAGTGAACAGAGTTGTGACAAAGCTTTTGTCGAGTTTCCAACTATAAAAGAGGACAGTGATGATCAATTCTGTAATGGGCTTTCAACTGTGATTACTGAGCATTTGCAGAAGTATAACAAGCTCCTTATAAAAGCCTTTCATGTTTCTTCTCCTCTGGCAATTAAATTAGTTGCTCTAGATTGGGGACAAAAGTATTGTGAGAATGTAATGGCTGTTAATAAGATCTCAAGCACAAGAGGTTTCTCCTATGAAGCATGTGAGTATGCTAATGTAATCATGAACATAGTTTTCTCACTTTTAGGTGGTACATTTGAGAGGGAACCAGATGTAAGGTCGCATGTTGCAATAACTTTGGAGATGTTTATGCAAGCAAAACTTTTACATCCTGTGTGTTTTTATCCCTTAGCTGAAGTGATACTGGAGAAACTTGGGGATCCAGCTATAGAATTACGGGATGCATATGTGAGACTACTTGCCCATATTTTGCCTACTACTATATATACATGCGGTCTCTATGATTATGGGAGATTTAGGCCTGTTGACCCTGTGTTAGGCAACAATTCTAAGATGCACTGGAAACAATTATTTTCCTTGAAGCAGTTGCCACTGCAACTGCACTCGCAACATCTTGTATCGATCTTAAGTTACATTTCACAAAGATGGAAGGTTCCTCTTTCTTCTTGGATCCAGCGGCTCATTCATAGTTGCCAGAGTTCAAAGGATGCTATTTTAAGTCTGCCCGAAGAAACAGGAAATTTTGGTGTTAATTCTTCATGGTTGGATATACAAGTGGATGAAGACATACTTGAAAAAATCTGTTCTGTTAATAATTTAGCTGGTGCCTGGTGGGCTGTACAAGAAGCAGCTCGGTACTGTATTGCTACAAGACTGCGAACTAACCTTGGTGGCCCTACCCAAACATTTGCTGCTCTAGAACGTATGCTTTTGGACATTGCACACCTTTTGCAACTTGATAATGAGCAAAGCGATGGGAACTTAAGTATGATAGGGTCTTCTGGTGCTCACTTGCTACCAATGAGGTTACTATTAGATTTTGTCGAGGCTCTAAAGAAAAATGTATATAATGCATACGAGGGGTCTGTCATTTTACCATCTGCTACCCGTCAGAGTACTTTATTTTTTCGAGCAAACAAAAAAGTATGTGAGGATTGGTTTTCTCGTATATGTGAGCCAATGATGAATGCTGGATTGGCTGTACATTGCAATGATGCTGTTATTCAATATTGTACACTGCGTTTGCAGGAGCTCAAGAATCTTTCTGTGTCAGCCTTGAAGGAAAAATCTAGGGCTCAGGCAACTGATAACCTCCACAATATCAGAGGAAGGTATAGAGGAGATGTCTTAAAAGTTTTAAGACATCTTTCACTAGCTCTTTGTAAGAGTTCTGATCCAGATTCTTTGACTGGCCTACAAAAATGGGTTTCAATTACATTCTCCTCCTTACTGGAGGAGGAAAACCAGTCCTTCAGTGAGATTGGAACTGTTGGACCCCTTTCTTGGATAAGTGGGCTTATATATCAGGCAAGAGGCGAGTACGAAAATGCTGCAGCTCACTTTACACACTTGCTACAGACTGAAGATTCACTCAGTTGCCTTGGTTCTGATGGCATACAGTTTGTCATAGCACGCATAATTGAGAGTTATGTGGCTGTGTCTGATTGGAGATCTCTTGAAACCTGGCTATTAGAGTTGCAAATGCTTCGTGCAAAACATGCTGGTAGAAGTTATTCTGGTGCTCTGACAATGGCTGGCAATGAAGTTAACGCAATCCATGCATTAGCACGTTTTGATGAGGGTGATTATCAGGCTGCATGGTCAAGCCTTGATTTGACACCTAAAAGCAACAGTGAGCTTACCCTTGACCCAAAAATAGCCTTGCAACGGAGTGAGCAGATGCTTCTGCAATCATTGCTCTTCCAAAAGGAGGAAAAAAGTGATAAGGTGCTGCATGATCTGCAGAAAGCAAGGTCAATGTTGGAGGAACCACTTTCTGTTCTTCCACTTGATGGCTTAGCTGAAGCAACCCCTCTTGCTATTCAGTTGCACTGCATTTTCCTTGTAGAAGAGAATTGCAAGCTTAAAGCAACTCATGAGAAGGCCAAACAACTACCATCAATACTAAATTCTCTTAAATCACTGCCATCTTCTATTAGTAAAATCCGTCAAGATTGTAATCCATGGCTGAAAGTCCTTCGGGTTTATCAAACCATTTCCCCAAGTTCTCCAGTTACTCTAAAATTCTGCATGAATTTGCATAATTTAGCCCGCAAGCAAAATAATCTTTTGTTGGCAAATCGTCTGAACAACTGCATCAAAGATCATATATCTGCTTGCCCTGAGGAGGGACATCGCAATCTTCTGATCTTAAACTTGCAGTATGAGAGCATTTTACTACAGTATGCTGAAAACAAGTTTGAAGATGCTTTCACAAACCTTTGGTCATTTTTGCGTCCTTGTATGGTTTGTTCAACATCTAGAATATCTGATGCTGGAGAGAGGATTCTGAAGGCCAAAGCATGCTTGAAACTTGCAGATTGGCTTACACGAGATTATTCAGACTGGAGTCCAGAGAGTATTGTTCTCAAGATGCCAGCAGATTTTGATATGGCTGAATCATCTCCACTTGGCAAAGATGGCAATGAAGAAAATATAAGTTGTAAATCAAATTTGGGTTCTATCATTGAGGAAATTGTTGGTACAGCAACAAAATTGTCTTCTCGTATTTGCCCCACCTTGGGCAAGTCATGGATTTCTTATGCTTCTTGGTGCTTTAAGCAAGCCAGAGACTCACTCCTTGTTCAGAGTGAAACTATGCTCCATGCATGCTCATTTTCTTCCATACTTGTTCCGGAAATTTTACCTGAGAGATTGAAGTTGACTAAGGATGAGTTGCAAAGAATTAAGGAATTGATTTTGTGTCTTTTTCAGGATAATATTGATATGAAAGGTTTCATAGATGAACAGGAAGAGAGAAGCTCTTGGCTTGATTCTGCAGAGCACTCAATTAGGAACAACCCTCTGCAGACATTGGTTTGGAATATAGTGAATATTATAGAAACTGCTGCAGGGGCATTGGGTGCAGAAAATTCTGGTAGTGAATGTCTTTCAGCCATGGTATCTTCTCAATTGAAGATTTGTTTGTTAAGTGCAAATTTTGGGCTGAGAGAATCTGACATAATATCTGCATTGGATGATTTTGTTGATATTTGGTGGTCTTTGAGGAGGAGAAGAGTGTCCCTGTTTGGACATGCTGCTCATGGTTACATACAGTATCTTTCTTATTCATCTTCCCGTATTTGCCAAAGTCAGATGCCTGGTTCTGAATATGAGGCTTTAAAGCAAAAAACTGGCAGCTACACACTGAGGGCTACATTGTATATATTGCATATACTTCTCAATTATGGTGTGGAATTGAAAGATACTCTTGAATCTGCTCTTTTGGTTGTTCCTTTGTTGCCATGGCAGGTTGCATGCTAGATCTTGGGCTTTTAGTTTAACATCTTTGTTCTTTCAGTTTCAAAGGGAGGATAGTTTACTGAAATGTTGGAATTGTCTTTGTAGGAAGTTACGCCTCAACTGTTTGCACGTATAAGTTCTCATCCTGAACAAGTGATTCGGAAGCAGTTGGAGGGCTTACTGATCATGCTGGCCAAGCAATCTCCCTATTCTATAGTGTACCCAACACTAGTTGATGTTAATGCCTATGAAGAGAAACCTTCAGAAGAGCTTCATCATGTGTTGGGTTGTCTGGTAATATGAAAAGTTCTGTGTGCATTTTGTAGCTTATATTTTCTTTATACAACAAATATTCTCTCCATATCATGTGGATAATTAGGCATCAAAATTCTCACAATGTGACAATTCAACTAATCGGACCTGACTGCTGAGCTGTGTTTTAAAACAGGGAAGAGTGGACTGATCACTGCTCAATTAATCTTTTCAGAGTTATAAATGATTTAGTAGTTCCCAATTCTGATGTCTGTTAGATATTTTAGTAGCTCTAATTTGTGTAAGATACTAATCTGGTTTTTAGCATTATAAGCATCCTGATGGGTACTCATTAGTTTGACCTGGCATATTTATCAAGACATGTGATGTGCTCATTAATTTGACCAACAATTCTATTAATATTATTGCTTTTATACTGACCTTTTATTAGCTTGCTTGTTCAGCGTAGCGTAGTGTATAGGATGTGATTAAAATTTATTTGTTTCATGCAGAGAGAGCTTTACCCCCGATTGGTTCAGGATGTTGAGCTTATGATAAATGAATTGGGAAATGTTACTGTACTCTGGGAGGAATTATGGTTGAGTACTCTTCAGGATCTTCACACAGGTTGCTTACCTTTTCTTCCCAACATTTTGTTGATCATGAGATCCATTTTTATTCAATTGCATTGAATAATTAACGACTCTTCTTTAATGTTTGAGGGATGTATATCATCATTTCTTTTTATTGCATAATTAGGCGAACAGAAATGGGGCTAACTATATTTTGTTGCAGATGTGATGAAGCGAATAAATGTGCTGAAAGAAGAGGCTGCAAGAATCGCTGAAAATGTCACTCTCAGTCAGAATGAGAAGAATAGGATAAATTCTGCTCGATATTCTGCAATGATGGCTCCAATAGTTGTGGCTTTGGAGCGTCGTTTAGCTTCAACATCTCGAAAACCTGAGACTCCTCATGAAGCTTGGTTCCAGGAAGAGTATAAAGACCAATTGAAATCAGCTATAGTATCCTTTAAGATTCCCCCAGCATCTTCTGCAGCTATAGGTGATGTGTGGCGACCCTTTGATAGTATTGCTGCGTCCTTGGCCTCTTATCAGAGGAAGTCTTCAGTTTCCTTGCGAGAAGTTGCACCCCATTTAGCTTTGCTATCATCTTCAGATGTTCCAATGCCAGGTCTTGAGAAGCAAATGAAAGTACCTGACTCTGACAAAGCAACTGATCTCCAAGGGGTTGTCACTATTGCTTCTTTTCATGAACAAGTCACTATCTTATCAACGAAGACAAAGCCTAAGAAACTAGGTATACTTGGTTCAGACGGTCAGAAGTACACATATCTCCTTAAAGGACGAGAAGATTTGCGCCTTGATGCTAGAATCATGCAATTACTGCAGGCTATAAATGGTTTTCTACATTCTTCTTCTTCTGCATGTACCAATTCTCTTAGCATTCGCTATTATTCTGTGACTCCAATCAGTGGTCGGGCTGGCCTGATCCAGTGGGTGGACAGCGTAGTAAGTATTTACAGTGTATTTAAATCTTGGCAAACCCGTGTCCAGCTAGCACAGTTTTTGGCATTGGGCTCTGCAAATACAAAATCCTCAGCTCCTCCTCCTGTTCCCCGTCCTAGTGATATGTTTTATGGGAAGATCATACCTGCACTCAAAGAGAAAGGCATTAAGAGAGTGATTTCCCGAAGGGATTGGCCTCATGAAGTCAAATGTAAAGTTCTTCTTGATCTCATGAAGGAGGTGCCTAGACATCTTCTTTACCAGGAGCTATGGTGTGCTAGTGAAGGATATAAAGCTTTTAGTTCAAAAATGAAGAGGTACATTCAAGGAACTTCTGAGACTTTACTGGTGCATTTTGTGGTTCTGCCATTTATAATTAAATTCAATGGTTAAAGTTATTTGCATGAATATGGATTTGGTTTTTGGGGATCTTTTTGACTGTCTATCCCTACAGGCATAAATGTGAGACTAATCCATGAACTTGGTTCTGCATTTAAACCAATAAGTTTAGGTCAATCAACACTTTGAAGGTGTGTAATTCTTTTATTACATACTAACTTATGTGGGCCCTTCTTCCTTTATTTTCTCATGGAGTTCAGAAGTTTGGCACGATCTTGTTATCATTAGGTGTCAAATACAAAATTTTCTTTATTGACTATTCTATTTGAAAGTACTTCCAAATTTGTGCTTGGCATCTGATGAACATTTGCTTAGAGGCAAAAATTTATGATGTGTAGATTTGATACTATGCAGTTAGCTTTGTTGTTTTTTTTTTTTTTTGTTGTTGTTATTATTATTATTATTATTATTATTATTATTATTATTGTTATCTTCAATCTGTAGGTATTCTGGAAGTGTTGCTGCAATGAGTATGGTTGGTCATGTTTTGGGACTGGGTGACAGACATTTGGACAACATTCTTATAGATTTTTGTAATGGGGATATTGTACACATTGATTACAACGTGTGTTTTGATAAGGGACAAAGACTAAAAATTCCAGAGATTGTTCCTTTCCGTCTGACCCAAATGATTGAAGCAGCTTTAGGGCTGACTGGAATAGAGGGTAGCTTCAAATCAAACTGTGAGACAGTTATTGGTGTTCTAAGGAAGAACAAAGACATACTTTTGATGTTATTGGAAGTATTTGTTTGGGATCCACTTGTGGAGTGGACACGTGGTGATTTCCATGATGAAGCTGCAATTGGTGGTGAAGAAAGAAAAGGCATGGAGTTGGCTGTTAGCTTGAGTCTATTTGCATCTCGAGTTCAGGAAATTCGTGTTCCCTTACAGGTATGTACTGAACTAAAAGCTATACATGCCTTCTATGTAAGCATGTATTTGTGTTCTGACATAATTAGATAAGCAGTGTTCCAAGCTTTGATGTAGTTGATAGCTGGTTCAGATGTGTTAAGACAAATGTGTGCATGCACATGAATATTTGTGTAGTTTATGGATATTACACGTGACATTTAGAATGTGTAATGAATTTAAAATCAATTTGCACACTTGTTTTTGTGTTTAAATTCTTTATTTTGTAACCTTTAATTATAAAATCCAGTGTGTGGAAATTGTTGTAATACAATTTAGCTAGGTGTTTATATATTTCTTGAGATCTATCTAACGTGACTAATAGCTGATTTTTTTCTACCCCAAATCTGTGAATAGGAACACCATGATCAATTATTGACTAGCCTGCCAGCTGTTGAATCAGCACTTGAGGTATTCATGAAATCAATGGCATGAATTTTTTTTTTTGGCTGCATTTAAATTGTGGCTCTTCTTTATCTGTCCATAATTTTTTTTAATTTAATTAACTTTGAGAATTATGTATCAGAGGTTTGCTGACGTTCTAAACCAGTATGAGCTTGCCTCTACTCTATACTGTCGAGCTGACCAGGAGAGGTCTAGCCTTATATTGCATGAGACATCTGCAAAGTCGATTGTTGCTGAAGCAACCAGTAATTCAGAGAAAATTCGAGCTTCTTTTGAAATTCAGGCTCGGGAATTTGCCCAAGCAAAGGCTGTGGTTGCTGAGAAAGCTCAGGAGGCAATGACTTGGGCTGAGCAGCATGGAAGGATTCTTGATGCTTTACGGTGCAACTTAATCCCAGAAATAAATGCTTCTTTTAAGCTGAATAACATGGAAGCAGCCTTATCTCTTACATCTGCTGTCACTGTAGCAGGGGTTCCACTAACTGTTGTTCCTGAGCCAACACAAGCACAGTGCCATGATATAGATAGGGAAGTTTCTCAATTCATAGCTGACTTGGGTGATGGACTAACTTCTGCCACAACTTCTTTGCAAGCATACTCCTTGGCTCTGCAAAGAATTCTACCTTTAAATTACCTTTCAACCAGTGCAGTCCATAACTGGGCACAAGTTCTACAACTATCTATCAATGCCCTATCATCAGATATTCTATCTCTTGCCAGAAGGCAGGCTTCTGAACTTATTGCAAAATTTCATGTAGATAGCATTGATTCTATTAAATGCAGTCATGATGATCTTTGTTTCAGAGTGGAGAAGTATGCAGTAGAAATTGAAAAATTAGAAAATGAATGTGCTGAAATAGAGAGTTCTATTGGCTCCGAATCAGAATCAAAAACTAAGGATCGTCTTTTATCTGATTTCATGAAATTGATGCAGTCCATTGGTCTTTTAAGAAAGGAAGATGGAATGTCTTCTGTTCAATCAAAATATGACAGGATGAACAGTGCTAGACCTTTAGGTGAGCTAGAAGAGGATAGGGAGAAGGCACTATCAATTCTGAATATTGCTGTGAGTTCACTTTATAATGAGGTTAAGCATAGAATACAAAATATATATAATGATATGTCAGGAGGAAGAAATCAATACAATATGTTGCAGAATGACTCTGGAACTATTTTTGCTGAGTTTGAAGAACACGTAGAAAAGAGTAATCTTGTGACAGAGTTTGTTAATGATCTATGCCAATTTATTGGAAAGGACATCCCTTCTGTTGATATTAACAAATTCCGTTATAAGTTTTCTTCTGAAAGTAATTGGGTTTCCATTTTCAAAACCATTTTGATTTCCTGTAAGGGATTTGTTAGTCAAATGACGGAAGTTGTTCTGCCAAATGTAATACGAGCTGCTGTTTCATTAAATTCAGAGGTTATGGATGCCTTTGGATTGATCTCACAAGTTCGAGGGTCTATAGAAACTGCACTGGAGCAGCTTGTGGAGGTTGAAATGGAGAGAGCATCACTGATTGAACTTGAACAGAATTATTTTGTTAAGGTTGGTCGTATTACTGAGCAGCAGCTGGCTCTTGAAGAAGCTGCAGTTAAGGGCAGAGATCACCTTTCGTGGGAAGAGGCTGAGGAACTTGCATCCCAAGAGGAAGCTTGTAGAGCACAACTGGACCAACTTCATCAAACTTGGAATCAGAGGGATGTAAGAACTTCTTCTCTTATAAAGAGAGAAGCTGACATTAAAAATGCCCTGGTTTCTGTGAATTGTCAGTTTCAATCTCTAGTTGGTTTGGAAGAAGAAAGGGAGCTACATATTTTGAGAAGCAAAGCACTATTGGCTGCACTTGTTAAGCCTTTCTTGGAATTGGAATCTATTGATATTATGCTGTCTTCAGCTGATGGTTCAGTTGTGATGCCCTCGAGTAAATTTCATAATCCGGCAGATTTGATCAATTCTGGGAATTCTATATCTGAGTATGTCTGGAAGGTTGGAAGTCTATTGGATAACCATTCATTCTTTATTTGGAAAATAGGCGTCATAGATTCTTTTCTTGATGCATGCATACATGATGTAGCTTCATCAGTTGAGCAAAATCTAGGCTTTGACCAATCACTCAATTTTGTGAAGAAAAAGCTTGAAATCCAACTTCAGAAACACATTGGTCACTATTTGAAAGAAAGAGTTGCTCCTAGTTTACTGACTTGTTTAGATAAAGAAAATGAGCACTTGAAGCAACTTACAGAGTCATCAAAGGATCTTGCTTTAGACCAGGTGAAAAAGGATGGGGCTGTGAAAAAGGTTTTACTTATGCTTGAAGAATATTGTAATGCTCATGAAACTGCTAGAGCAGCAAAATCAGCTGCTTCTCTCATGAAAAAACAAGTGAACGAGTTGAAAGAAGCTCTTCGAAAAACTGCCCTGGAGGTAGTTCAGATGGAATGGATGCATGATGTAAGTTTGAACCCACCATATAACAGAAGAATCAGATTTGAGAAGTATCTTGATACTGATGACAGCTTGTATACAATCATTTTAAACCTCAGCAGATCTAAATTACTGGACAATATACAATCTGCCGTATCAAAAATCACAACATCAATGGATTGTCTTCAGTCTTGTGAACGAAATTCTCTTATAGCTGAAGGACAGCTTGAGAGAGCCATGGCTTGGGCTTGTGGGGGTCCCAATTCCAGTAGTTCTGGAAATACTTCGACCAAAAATTCAGGAATACCTCCTGAATTCCATGAACATATTAAGACTCGGAGACAGATTTTATGGGAATCTAGAGAAAAGGCATCTGACATTGTGAAGTTATGTGTGTCAGTATTAGAGTTTGAAGCATCAAGAGATGGGTATTTGCTTATACCAGGCCAACCATATCCCTTCAGGAGTAGTGTTGATGGCAAGACATGGCAGCAACTGTACTTGAATGCTCTAACAAGATTGGATGTTACTTTCCATTCTTTTACACGTGAGTTTGCTATATTCCTCTGTTGTTGAACTCTCGTTGTTAGTTGAAATTCTGCATAAATTGAACATGTACTCTCCTGTTCTTTTAATAGGTACTGAACAAGAATGGAAGCTTGCACAATGCACTGTTGAAGCTGCTTCCAATGGATTATATACTGCAACCAATGAGCTCTGCATTGCTTCTCTAAAGGCAAAGGCAGCTTCAGGTAGGGCTTGTCATCTTGGCTACTGTTCATGTATACATTGAATTTCATACATGCATAGTTCCCTTTTTACATTGATGTATCAGCATCGTGGTTGCATATGTTGATTTAACGTTCTTTACCTTTTCATAGGTGATTTACAAAGCACAGTTCTTTCAATGAGGGATTGTGCATATGAGGCTAGTGTTGCACTGTCTGCTTTTGCTCGGGTTTCAAGGATCCATACTGCTCTAACTTCTGAAAGTGGTTCTATGCTTGAAGAGGTAATGTCCAAATTTGATATGGTCATATCGTATGTTAATGTGGAGTCTAATTTTGAACAAATTTTTCCAGATGATTTATAGAATTTAATATCTGTATTGATGTCCAATCCATGTATTGTGCACATGGTTCTACATAGATGATTTTGGAGCTGCTAATTTGCAAGTAGGCAGCATTTTGGGTTAATGAAATTATGCTCTGCACTTGGTCTTCTAAATTATAATCTTAACAAGACCCAAGTTGTTCACATGATCAAATATGGCATCTGAACATAAATGTAATTTGATGAACTTGTTTCAAAATCTTCTGGCTCTGTAGATCTTCCATAGTAATCCTGAAATAGGAAAACCAACTTGTTAATGAAATAATGCTAAATTACTGACCTGTCTCCCAAAACAATTCAAATTTGTTAAAAAGGATTATATATACAAATAACAGAATGTGCCCCTCATCACCAGATCTATTGTTTCTTATTATGAATATATGATTACTGTTTAAGTTATTACAAAAATCTACAGAAAGTATACAAATAAGTTACTATGTGTTCGATTCATTCCCATTAAGTCCTCTTCTTATGGATTTTTTGTAACCGAATGTTGCTTTGTTTTTGTAGGTTCTTGCAATAACTGAAGATATACATGATGTTTACAATTTGGGGAAAGAGGCAGCTGCTATCCACCTTTCTCTTATGGAAGGCCTTTCAAAGGTTATTTTTAACCCTTGTATCTCAATATTGATCTTCAGGCTTCCTCTATAGCTGTCAATTCTATATTTTCTGATATTAAGCTTTCCTAAAGGCAAATTTGTACTTTGGTGGTTTCTTGTTTTTGGTAGGCAAATGCCATCCTTTTTCCACTTGAATCGGTGTTGTCTAAGGATGTAGCTGCTATGGCTGAAGCTATAGCTAGGGAAAGTGAGACCAAGAAGGAAATAGCACACATCCATGGACAAGCTATATATCAGTCATATTGTTTAAGAATCAGGGAGGCTTGTCATACCTTTAAGCCCATGGTACCCTCTCTGACGTCAGCTGTGAAGGGACTTTATTCATTGTTGACTAGGCTAGCAAGAACTGCTAATATCCATGCTGGCAATCTGCACAAAGTAATGTGACAGTTTCAAGATATTGTTATTCTCTCTCTCTCTCTCTATATATATATATATACATACAATTATTTTGACCAGCCAAAGAATTTTTTTTTGTTTATAGTTTGAAAGATCCCTGTTCTCTGTTTTCAGGCACTTGAAGGAATAGGAGAAAGTCAGGAAGTAAAATCAGAAGATATTACTTTGTCAAGATCAGATGCTGGTGGTGGGGATGCTGTTGAATTTGATGGTAAAGAAGGGGGAATTCTCTCTAGGTCTGAAGATGATAAGACTGATGATTTTATTGGCCTTTCTCGACTTTCTTTGGAAGACAAGGGGTGGGTATCACCACCAGATAGCATCTACTGTAGTAGCTCAGGATCTGACATCACATCAGCTGCTGAAGTTAGTCTTCCTGATAGCTTGAATGATTCAGCAGGAAATAAAGACCTGCTTTCACAAGGGTCTGGTAGCAGAAACCCCACAGGTCATATGCATACCACTCTATTGTCTCAAACTGATATGGAAGAAATCTCACTTTTTGAGTTGTCTGAATCTTCTCCGGTGGAAACTGACCTTAATGGTGCCAGTTCTGTTAAGTCAATTAATGAGGCCACTGAACACCCTGAAGCTATGGCTTTACCAGGTGATAAATCTGTTGCCACCCCTGCCAACTCCGAAAGTCCATTGAATCACCTAGGAAAATTTGATGATGAAGAGCTTTCTGCAAAAGAAGTTAAAAATGCTGCTGAACATCATGAAGCTCCTGATCCCAACATAAATGCCAATACTCGTGTGGGAAGGGGTATGTACAGAATCTTTTTTATACTATTTTTTCTTATCACTGTTTAGTGAATATAATAATTCCATATTGGTAAAATACGTAGCCAGTTTTTCATTCAGAACTGGTTTAATCCCCTCCTGTAGTGTCCCAATAAATAAACACATGAAAGAATATGAACCTTACAAATTAATGTTACCTATAAAATTATCAGTTTAAATTATCTATAAAATTTTCATTTGAAAATGGACCAAGGTTTCAAGTGATACGCACAGCTCAGTTTGTATTTGTGACATTTTAAACATCTAGAATAGGTTTTGAAGATTGCACTTTGATACCCAAAGATATTCATGAACTGTAATTTTTTGAAAAAAAGAAAAAGAATCAGAAGCAGCTTTCTTTACCTGTGTATGTAGCTCAGAAGCATAAACAGAAAACCTAAAAATATCTGTGCATATTTGATGTCATAATATCTTATGTGATTGAAAGTGGTATGAAAATTAAGGAATTGACATGCCCTTTTTCGTTTGTGGCTTTTTGCACTTTATGCTAGGTAAAAATGCTTATGCCTTATCAGTAATGAGGCGGGTTGAGATGAAAATTGATGGTCGAGATATCTCTGAAAGCAGGTAAGTTGGGGTATAGCTGTTTTTGGCAATCACCAAATCTTTTGCCGAGTATTTTGTATTAATGCTGGGCCTTTGGATTTCAGAGAAATTGGTATTGCGGAGCAAGTAGATTATCTACTAAAGCAAGCTACTAGTGTAGATAATCTATGTAACATGTACGAAGGTTGGACACCATGGATTTGAGGTTTCAAGAGGTTCCTCAAACTCAAGCATGTTAAGTCCCATTCCCAATATTATGCAAGAGTTGGCCTCGGGCATTGTTGGGTTGACCATGGTGAGGAATAGGTCCTTTGGCCAGATATTATTTCCTGGTGATCAAAGAAGCCGCCAGGACAATGTTTTTGCAGGTCCCATAGTCTGGCTATTGATCACAATCACTGAAGTCTGCTATTGATCACAATCACTGATCTATCCAAGGCCGAATTGTTTAGCTTCTGCCATTCCTTTGATTTCAGCATTTGTCCTGGCAGAGTTACTATTTTCCACCTTGCAATGCATGTGGGCTTGCAGCTGCCATTCCATGACATACCACAGTGAAATCCTAGGCTCACAGCTGGTCTTGTGGGTGATGAAAAAGGATTACCACGCCTTCCCTTCTGCTGATTTAAACGGTGTAGTGTAGCTTTTAACACTTGCTAGTTGCGCTGCCATTTTGATTGAGTATGTTTTGGATCCCTCAGCCGTTGAGTCAGAATGTCGTATGCTAACAACCATGCAGTGGAATATCTAATATTCTGTTTCTGGCTGGAGCATCATACTTTTGCAAAACTGAAGTCCAGCATGAGTTGTACATATCTATGTATCATTTATCTGTTGATAGGTCAAAGAATCAACTGCACATTGCTGGTTTATTCATCATGTAATTGGACTTATTGAATCCAACTTAGTGATTATTTTTTTATCAATTGACGAAATTGTAACCTTACGAGACCCTGTACATGTATCCAAAAGCTGTCTACATATGCGATACTTGTAGGGCTATTAGATCTAGTTGCTTGGCATTAAGATACTCAGGGATTCTAAGTTCCTAATAATTTGCATCCCATTATTATCCTTTTCTTTCATTGCTATATATTTCTTCGTGTTGTCAAAAGCTAGGACTAAAGTCGCCAATTCAATGCTCATTTAGGCAAATGACATCTAGCACGGTCCATACTATTGTTATTGCTAATTTGTTACTTATTGTAGTCGGTGGACAGACATAAAAAATCGATTCCATTTTTCTTTTATTATTCTTATGCTTTCTAGCGAGCTTTTTAATTGATGTTTGAATGCATACTTGTATATGTGGCTAACTTGTATCGAATATGATATAATTTCATTTTATATATAATGCACGGTTAGGTTCTCGGAAAATGTTTCGGAAATTTTAAAAACTATTCCCTCCTCAAAAGTTATGGGCCTTCTCGTGTTTGAATCGATGGATAGGTAAAAAAAAAAACCAATTGTAATTACCAATGGAGAAAGGAAATTAATATATAGATATTTATTTATTGAAGATGGCCTCTTTCACGCATTAGGAGCAATTAAAATATTATTTTTTTATTCATAATTACAGTAGTCTGTTTACTTGCATTGACCAACAACTGTTGCATAATACAAATGCAAATTCAAACTATGAAGCAATCTAATTTTCTTAAACAAAATTGTAAATTTCATTTTTCCATTAGTTTCGATTGATTTTTTTTTTTTTTTGACCTATTAACCAATCCGAATAAGAGAACTTTAAACCAAAAGAATTGCTGGCCCTTAGCTGAATTGAAAGACACATTCGGTGGCAGAGAGGTGATCTGCTGACGAACCAATGAAGAAGCGCAGAAAGCCTCAACCATTCTCCATTCTCCATTCTCCAGGTGCATATGGGAGTGCAAACCAACCGAAATGTGATTCGTTGAATGACCAGCAAGGGCCAGCAATTTTTCTTTTCTTTGTTTGATTTTAATCTAAAGCCTTGGATTGGCCATACATGCTATACACATATTTTTTAAAAGAATTGTTTTTTCTTGTCCTTTCCTGAAACCAAGCGTTGAGTTTAATTTCTCTACTGTACAGGATCCATCGCTCTAAGAGTTAATTTGAACCTTAACACTCCCAAACCATCACTAAGCTATATAATTAATATTCGAGGTCAATGGCTGCTTCACTATCAACTATTCATTTTTGGCCAAAGAAAAGAAGAACCAAGACTTAATTTAAAAGCTTGCTAATCAAGAAGATTAGCCATATGACATCCTCCTCTTTCTTCATTTGAACTTGTTATACTTTTACGATTTTTCCTTTCCAGTTCATTTATAACTTTCTTTTTCTTTCCCGTTACCTTGTGACTCTTACATATTCTACTGTAAAGATCCAGTGTGCAATTCTTCTAATCCAATCCAACACCATACTTTGTCTGAGTTATTTTGGAAATTTAGTATGTCGTATTTCTTTGTCTCTTGTTTATTTCTTTGTGTGTTGTTTTTCTTTGTCTCTCAGTTATTTCAAAAACTGAAGGGTGTAGAGGACAAACCCATGTCAGACCACTACACTCCTCAAATGAAATATGATGTTTTTGTTAGCTTCAGAGGTGAGGACATCCGCAATGGGTTTCTGAGCCATTTGATGGATATTTTTCAAAGGAAGAAAATAAATGCCTTTGTAGATGATCAACTTGAGAGGGGAGATGAAATATGGCAATCACTTGTTGGAGCAATTGAGGGATCATTCATTTCATTGATCATATTCTCACAAAACTATGCTTCTTCTCGTTGGTGTTTAAAAGAACTTGTGAAGATACTAAAATGCAGAGAAAAATACGGACATATTGTAATCCCTGTTTTCTATCGTGTAGAACCCACAGAGGTACGACATCAATCGGGGAGTTACAAAAATCCGTTTGAGGAACATGGAAGAAAATATAAGATCGAGGTGCAAATCTGGAGAGATGCTCTGAATAAATCTGCTGATATATCTGGGATTGAGTCATCAAAATTTCAGTAAGCTCTTTTTCCCCTTATAGATGTTCAATATTTTCTGCCTGTTGTTTAGTTATATGCATATTATCCCAACATGGTTGCTTATATTTCAAAAAAATGTAACCATTATTTTTTTAAATTGTTATCAGTAGAATATATGCTTACTAGTTATTACTTTTGCATATATAATTTTAGTCAAATTGCTGCGCTAGAATTTTCGTGGAACCAATATGCTTTGTTGGTTCATTGAATTAGTTGGTTAAAGTACAACCAAGTAATACATTAAATATATTTCAATTTCTTAATGATAATTTCCTTAATTGATTCTAGATACATCTCACAAAGCCCCGTTATTTATTTTTTAGTACTTGACCAGGGAAGGGATCTCCATTAAGACTATAGGAAGAAGTGAAAGAAATTTTCCATCATGCATGTTGAACCCCCCTCCCCCAACAAACTTCCAAATAAGTGATTTGATATTAACGACATTTATTTCAATTTGATATTACTGACTCTCTTTGTTTGAGTGTATTGTACAGAAATGATGCTGAACTGCTTAAAGCAATTGTCAACCTTGTGCTAACAAGGTTGGGTAAACCCCTTGTTAACTCAAAAGGGCTTGTTGGAATTGATGAAAAAATTGCAGAGGTAGAATCATTGATTCGCAAAGAGCCAAAATACACCCGTCTAATTGGAATTTGGGGTATGGGCGGTATTGGCAAGACAACCCTTGCAGAAGAAGTATTTAACAAATTACGGTCTGAATATGAAGGTTCTCACTTTTTAGCCCATGAAAGAAAACAATCAAGCATACATGGAATAATTTCTTTGAAGACAGAAATTTTTTCTGAACTACTAGGAAGTGTTGTAAAAATTGACACACCAAATTCCTTGCCTAATAACAGAATTCATCGAATTAAGGTTCTTATTGTGCTTGATGATGTGAATGATTCGGATCACATAGAAAAATTACTAGGAACTCTGGATAATTTTGGATCAGGTAGTAGAGTAATTGTAACAACTAGAGATGAGCAAGTGCTTAATGTTAACAAAGCTGATGAGATATACCGACTTAGAGAATTCAGTTTTGATAAAGCACTTGAACTTTTCAATTTGAATGTCTTTAACCAAAGTGAGCATCAAAGGGAGTATGGTGAGCTATCAAAAAGGATGGTCCATTATGCCAAAGGCATTCCATTAGTTCTTAAAGTTTTGGCTCATCGTCTTCATGGAAAAAATAAGGAAGTATGGAGAAGTGAGCTAGATAAGCTTAAAAAAATGCCTCCTAGAAAAGTTTATGATGTTATGAAACTGAGTTATGATGATTTAGATTGGAAAGAGCAACAGATTTTTCTTGACCTTGCATGCTTCTTTCTTAGACTGCATAGAAAGGTAAATGTGGGCAGTCTCAAATCTTTATTGAAAGATGATGCAAGTGATAATTCAGTGGTTGTTGGGTTAGAAAGGCTGAAAGATAAAGCTCTTATAACTTTCTCTGAGGATAATTTTATATCTATGCATGATAGTTTACAAGAAATGGGTTGGGAGATTGTTCGTCGAGAGTCTATTGAAGACCCTGGAAGCCGTAGTCGGTTGTGGTATCCCAATGACGTTTGTGAAGCGTTGAAAAATGGCAAGGTTAAGTCCTAACTAAATATGACATCTTTTGAATGACATTTGATTTTATCTTTTTTGTGAGAAATACGTCTTATGATGTTTAAAGTTCTTCTACATTGATGGCAGGGTACCGAGGCCATTAGAAGCATATTAGTGCTCTTGTCAACAATTAAGAACCAAAAGTTAAGCCCTCACATATTTGTTAAGATGAGCAAACTACAATTTCTGGAAATATCTGGAAAATGTAATTGTTATTGCTTCGATCAACATAATTCTTTTGCAGAAGGGCTTCAATTTTTGGCAACTGAACTAAGATTTCTTTATTGGCATTATTACCCTCTAAAATCCTTGCCAGATAATTTTCCTGCAGAGAAACTTGTAATATTGAAAATGCCAAACGGCAGCATGAAAAAACTTTGGGATGGAGTGAAGGTAAAAAATGTGTGTTAAAAGTTTCTGTTATTTCAAGTAAAACGAAAGTAACTAATTTTGCTTGGGTGATATTTCCATTTTGTATCATTGTATTTCAGAATCTGGTGAATTTGAAAGAAGTTGACCTCCGAAACTCCCCGAAGTTAGAGGAGCTGCCAGATTTGTCGAAAGCCACATATCTTGAAGTACTGCTTCTCAGGGGTTGTTCTATGTTGACCAGTGTGCATCCTTCCGTTTTCTCTCTGCCTAAACTGGAAAAATTGGATGTTTCTCACTGTGGGTCCCTTACTATACTCACAAACCGTTCCCATTTATGCTGCCTCAATTATCTCAACCTTGGATTTTGCAAGAATCTTAGGGAATTCTCACTGATATCAGAGAATATGAAAGAACTGAATTTACTGTGCACAATGGTCAAAGCTCTTCCCTCTTCATTTGGACTTCAAAGCAAGCTTAAATCACTACGTCTAGGATTCAGTGATATTGAGAGGTTACCTTCATCCATCACCAATCTTACACAATTGCTACATCTAGAATTGAAGCGTTGCAACAAGCTTCAAACAATACCAGAGCTTCCTCGGTTCCTTGAAACTCTAGATGTCCAAGGGTGCACTTTCCTTCAGACTCTATCAGCTCTTCCCCCGTTCCTTAAAACTTTAAATGCCCAATTCTGCTCTTCACTTAAGACTCTACCAGAGCTTCCCCCATTCCTTAAAACTCTCGATGCCCGAGACTGCAAATCATTGAAGACTGTATCATTGTTTCCTTCAATGACTGTTAAACAATTTAAAGGAAACAGGAAATGGGTTCTGTTCTGGAATTGCTTGAACTTGGATGAGCATTCTTTAGTGGCTATTGGGTTGAATGCACAAATCAATGTGATGAAATTTGCAAACGAACACCTATCTACATCAAATCACCATCATGTTGAAAATTACAATGATTATGATGATAATCATCGTTCTTATCAAGCTGTTTATGGGTATCCAGGAAGCAGTGTTCCAGAGTGGTTGGAGTATAGGACAACAAAGGATTATATAATTATTGATCTCTCTTCTGCTCCACCTTCCCCCCTCCGAGGCTTCATTTTCTGCATCGTCCTTGCAAAGTACCCACACACACAACTGATTCAAGGACTTGAACTTAACATCATTATAAGTGGTGGTGAGGGTGAAGGTAAAAAGGACACTGTCAGAATGTACATAGATTGTTGTCCTGACACAATTAAATCAGATCATGTGTGTGTGGTGTACGACCAAAGATGTTCTGGCTTCCTAAATAGCAGAGCTAATACTGAAACAAGGTTTAAAATCGAGGTTGATATGTGGGCACGAATCTTGTACTGTGGAACTTATAAACCACTTCAGCAAGTTTTAAAAGGATATGGAGTCTGCCCAATAAGCACCTTGGCGTATAACAGATTCATTCAATGAATGAAATTGTGCGACTCAATGGATGTTTGAAACCATGTCAGATGAAACGCTCGTAAATTGCAACACTAGCAGTTGTAGCTTCTGCATCATCCTTCCTCAATGTGAGCTATAGACATAATTCCAAACACAATTCCAAACACACTAACAATGAATGTACCAATTTCATTAAACAAATGCAATTGGGTTGTGCTTCGAAGCATTCCAGGTATGTCCCTTCTGCTAGAAATCTTTTGGAAAAAAAGAACAAAAATATTGGAACTTGCTCAGAAATTGAGAGGTTGAATTTGAAGAAGGAAAATTGCCATTGATATTCATAAAAGAGAATGCCTATATAGTATGTATAAGCTTACAACCAATTTGAACTTCCTAAAAATTCTCATCTGCAACTAAATTTATTGTAATTACATTAGCTAACGAAAACCAGAATATAAAGGATAAAAATCTGCAACAATTAGAAAGACTTCATCTAAAACTTATTAAAGTATCAAATTTCAAACAAGGCAAAATCCCATAGCCCTAATACCTTCCAATCCTGTCTCTTGAAGGTTTTCCTGTCTCAGCAGCCAGCATCCACAAGAATACTATGTTTAGAAGTCTCTGAATCATTACTAATATCAACAAATAAACAATACCTTTAAGAATTTCCTACACAAACCTCCTATAAATAATTGAAAAAAGTTTCAAAGTAAAGAAACTATTTATACCAAGAAGTATAAGCAAATTCTTAAGAAAGGACAGATAAAGTTTAAATCAAATGAAGGAGCAGCAAGTTGAAACAACAGCAACATGCATATGGATCTGTTTATGTCTTAAGATAAATTCACAAGAAACTGTGTCAGCCATCATGCTCTTTCCAGAGTTTGCTGCTGCTGAAGAAGCTTATAATTTTAGTTTATGCTTTTGTTGTGGGTCTAGCACTGTGATCTTAGTTATAAGTCGATTAGTAATATGTAACTAACTGCAAATGTTAGATTAGAGACCAAATTATGGGTTGCAATTTCTCTTTTTGCTGTTCTTTCTATTTAACTCCCTTCTTTTCAGTTTCAACCTAACATTCTACATTATGAACGCTCTTTTCATCTTTCCTACCTGTTAGTTGCTACTACATTAAACAAATTTCACTAGTGCTGTTTCTAGAAACTACATTAGTATAACTTTTCATGCTGCCATGTACAAAGTAATTGATTAATTTGTTCTGATTATGTTTTGTAAAATACATAATTAATTTTAATTTGATTAAATTAATCTATTACTTATAATTTCATCGTGATTTAAAATAAATCCTTTCAACTTTAAAGTTTCATTACTGAATCCCTCAAAAGTAACATTGTTAAATTTCTATTGAGTATCACTTACATGACATTTTATATATAATACATATTTACAATAGTTTTTTAACTTGACAACTAATTTTGATCAGTTGATAATTTTTTTTCAATGCAGCATAACTAATTCGTGGAACATCTGCTCGCTCTTTATCTACTGAGAAGAAGTTGTCTGGCATTTTCATGTCATGCTGCAAAAATGAAAGAAAGTATAGCGGATGCACCAAGGTAAAAGTGATTGAATTGTTACAGATGGTTTGATTATCTGACTCCCGCATCATATGCATGAATGTAAATCAAGGGAAAGATACTGCTTCTGCCATTACACCCGTTCATAATTACGAAAATAGCTTAATGGCACTTAAATCTCACACCTCAATGTATTTCAATTTATGGCTGCTATTTTGGGCATTTCATGCATTCTTGCAAGCTTCTTAGCTATTATATTTGGTAGCCATATTGAGGTTTGGTTTTCTGTGTTTTTGCTAATACTAATCCAAAAGTCTGATTTCGTTATTATAATTGTGTCGTCTTAGAGAGATTCAGATAAATTAGTATTCTTTTGCAGAGTACGAAAACAATAGGCTTGGTTTGTTTTCCCGTAAAGTAATTCGATGTTTTTTCCTTTTGTTATTTGTTAGAATTCTACAAAAGCTAAAAGTAGAAGTAGAAGTCCAGTTATTTTACCAGCAAGCCCCTGAAGTGTTCTTAACTAGGGTTAAGATTCAATCCAAGAATAAATCATAAATGAATGACCAACTTGAAGTCATCCCTTTTAGAAAGTGAAATTTGAAACCACCAGTTATATCATTGTCTTCAATATGTGTAGCCCAAATGTCATGAGGTGATCATGCTTTAATTCCATTGGGTGACCCTCATCTAGCATCTAAAAGATTAAAATTGTAACTTGATCAACTTTAATTTTAAGAATCATAATGCTTAAATTCAAACTCTTGGTACTCCTACTACTTAGAGCAGGAATGATAAAATAGATGAATCAAATAAATTTTAATTTAAATTATAATAAATTGGATTAAAATAATTTATTTTTTATTTATTTTTTAAAAAAAAACTAATCCATTTATGATTTATTTAATAAAAATTATTTTATCTATCCATTAATAATTTTTTCATAAATAAATATTTAATCCATTCACAAAAATAATATATTTTAAAAATTATTTATTTATTATATTTTAAAATTTTAAAGCTCCAACCAAAAAGTAATATTGACCGAAGTTATTTTTTTGTCCATCTTAGTCTAGATATTTTTAACTGATTTTGGTCAAGATTATTTTTAATAATCTATTTTGGTTGAGGTATTTTTTGGTCGACATAAAAATGTTTTAGCTAACTTCAACAGTTAATATTTTGATTAAATTTAAATTTTTCTTAAATTTACTTTCTATATATTTTTTGAACAACTTTTAAAAAGTAAATTTTAAAAAAATTTAAATATGTAAAGTGTTTTGGATTAATTTTAATTCTTTAATTATTAATTAGAGAATTTAT
>JAMLFT010002637.1:0-24668 GCA_026544285.1 Pachyrhizus erosus | reverse complement strand
AAGTTTATTTTTTTTTATTTTTTTTTAAATCAAGCATTCTTAAAATTTACTCTATTTTTTTTTTACATATTTTTATTTATTTTATTTTTATTTTATTTTTATCCATTCTATTTGTTTATTGTGAAATACATTGTAAGTTCTATAATACAAGAAAAGAATTTTCGTAGAAAAAAAATTCCTTTTTCAATCTATTTGCAGGGAGAGTATATTTAATTAATAAAGAAAGGAGAGAGAAAATGTGAAATTAAAAATATTAATTAATAAAAAACAAATATTTTTTAGTTATATTTTTTTCTTTAAATTTTTAATAACTTAGGAGAAAATATATGAGAAAAATAATTATATATATATTTGTTGCTTATTTTTAAAATTATTTTCTGTTTTTAAAATAGAAAGTGAAGAAAAAACTGTTCAATAAAAATAACTTTTCAAAATTAATATATCTTTTTTAGTTTTTAAAACCAAACAACCAAGATATCTTTACGTTATTTTAATCTTTAGATCCCATTTGTAACTTTCTGGTTTCTGAAAACAAAATATATTTAGATAAAATAGGATGAAATGATATTTAATACAATTTTAAAATAATTTTTTAGCTCACTTTTAAAAATGAAAGTAAAAAGTTTTTTATTCTAATTTTAACTTTTTAGAAATTGTCTCATTTATAGAACTAAGTATGTGAGCTAACCCATTAATCATAAGTTCACTCCACTTAGGAAAGCAAATAAATGTGCCAAAAGGAAAGCTAAGTTGCAAAATAAATGGTCCTATGAAATAGTCCATCTGCTTTTACCCTATATCAAGCGAGTAGGGGTGTTTGGGAGATAGGATTACTTACACCTTACCTGGCCTAAAATTGTGATGGGTCAATTTTTTTTTTAATCTAAACCCTCCTTATTAATACATGATTATATATAAAACAATATTCAATCAATCAGATTTGTTTACATAATATACTAATTTTAATATTATATATAATTAAATTATAAAATTAATGAAATACACAACTGTAATTGAAAAATATCTTATGATATATATTTTAAAATAAATAATATTAATACAAATATAAATATCATGTTAAACAAAATATGACTCTCTTTAATTTTTTTTTATAAGAAACAAATGGTATTAATATTATATTTTTTTATAAAAAGGAATAGAGATTATATTTATTAATTCAAAAAGTTATATTATTCATTCATAATTGTTTATGACATATTATATATATATAAACCACGTTAAATTGGATTGAGAAAATCTAAAGTATAACACCTTAATTTATTCTAAACTCACGTTTACCCGTATGTGAGTTGACAAAGCAACTCGCATATCCAAATAAACATATTTTAAAATTTTGAAAAGATTAAAAAACTAAAAAAATGATCAAACTTAATTAAAATATGAAATTTTCTAGCTATTAGTTAATAGAAAAATATTTTAAAAAATATTTTTAATTATCTAAGCATCCAATAAAATATCCAAGACTCAATGTCTTTCACAAACAATAAATAATCAAACAATTTATATATAATAATCAAACATCAAATAACATATACATAGAGCACATTAACTTTAGTTTTTAATTTTTGTAAATGACCAGTTTTAATTTTTATTAATAATCACTTCTTTCTCAAAACAAAATAAGGAGATTGAACCAACTAGCTTAACAAGTTAATTAATCAGGCTAATAAACTCGTATAAGGTCGTATTTATAGTAGTAATAGTGTTTGTTTAATAAAAACTAAAAGTACATGATCTGTAGAAGAATTGCTATTGTCAACAACTTTTTAAAGAAAAATTATAAGATTCACATAAAACATTTTAAAATTAAAAACTAAATACACCAAAGAAAATGTAAAAAAAAAAAAAACTAAAAACTGATTTTTTTTTAAAAAAAAATCATTATTCGTATTCTTTGACACAATCAATTTTTATTCTCTATGAATCAATTTTTAAAAATTGTCTTAAAATAATTTTTAAAAAATAAAAAATAAAAACAATCAATTTTAAAGAGCACATCAAGCAAGATAAAATAAAATAAAATAAAGTTCCTTTTCTTTGTTGTCTTCTTTTTCATTTTTCTCAAATCAAACGCAATGTGCATTAGAGTACCTTCCTCGGTATAGAAAAGCAATGAAAATGGAATATCACAACTGGTTTTTGGTATCGTAGTTCAGAAAAACACCATTACAGAGATTTTGGTGTTTAGTGCAAGGCATCAAAAAAAGAGTTGGTATTTTCGTAAAGCAAGAGAAAACCATAGATAAGAAATTCTTGTGGGGATCAAATATATATGCAATTTTCGCAATCGCTGTTTTGTCACGTGATGTTTCCCCCTAATATCTTCTTCCTTGCTCTTCATGCGAATCTACGTATAGCTTTTAACGTTGCAAGTTGCAACTACTTATTCATCTTTTCATCCGTTGAATATTATTATTGTTGCTGCTGCTGCATATATAGGTGCAGTATTGGTGATCTAATTCATCATTCAATTAAACAACACCTTCATTCTTCTTTTCAATTAAAATGACCAAACTAAAATTAAACCAACAATTGAGATCGATCTCCTATACAATCGTATACATGATCTTATTTAAATTTTAAAAAGATTGCTACCCTATGGCATGAACTGTTTTGTGTTGTGTATAAAAATAATAATGAAAAGAGTTAATCAGAGACTTTATCACTACATGAGTGAATGACAATATGAATAAAAATTGGAATAAGAAACTTTCGTGTTACTTCGTATAAGTTTTTTCATACAAAACAATCATTTTCCTTTTTAAAATCATCACACTGATTTTCACCAAAAAATAAAATAAAATCATCACACTTAATAATTGCAAGCATGCTACTGTAATCCTGAACTCTTCAAAAACTATCATTCAAACAATTTGTGCAGCGGATAATGCATTTGTCCCATCATAACTTTTGATTAATACTTTGGAATTTATGAGAGTTAAAAAAATTATACGCTAATTAAAATGGTTAATTAAAGCAAACGAGCCTATAATTCAAAACAACTAATTTCAAGAATCCATATCTGATTATCAAGTCTACTTATTAGTCATGTTGTACCACTAGTGTACAAAAAACAGTTATTATGACAACTCATGCTGATTTCTTCCCTCAACATGACATGACGCAATCTATAAAATAAGAAAAAACGTTAAAAAAAACTGTTAATAATTCATTAGTAGTGATTGCATTTTTTTAACAAAAGTCCTACCTTGTTCCCTTACTGTACATATTCTTATTTCAAAATCGCATCTTTAACCAATTAACTTTTATAGTACTCCATATCAAGATTCATAATATTAATTTAGCCTTCCATAATATGAATTTGAAATTAAATTTTTATCTTCAAAGAATTAAATTGACGCAGATTTCAAATATCCAGAAATTAGATTACAGAAATTAATAAACGAAAGACTAAATTAAGATAAAGTAAAAAAAAACTAAAATAACATTTTTTTCTGATTTTTATCATTTCATTCTAGTGAGAAATTTTAAAGCATTCTCATAATTTCTTATGGAGCCAAAAACAATAATGCATTCAAATAATAAAATAATAAATATTATATATTCTTTATTTTTGTCATCTTATTCAATTTTAGTTTTATCCATATATATAAACTCTTAAAATAAGAAAATATGGTATGGGCCGAAATTCTTTTACTGAAAACACTGATAAAATGAATTAACATCCTTATCAATTGCACATTGTTTTTTCTGACGCAATTAATAGAAAATATAAAACTAGTGAACTGAAAATAAAGTTACTTATCCAGAATAACTAACAACTTTTCAGACACTTTCGGTTACTAAAGCAGCCAAGCTGCAACTAATCATTTTTCCGTATATGAATTATGATTGATCACCGTCCTTTCTGTTAACGGGAAAGCTATTTTTCTGTCAACAACAAAATGTAAGAATAAAAAAATGTATTTAATTTTAAAATATTTTTAATTTGCATGTAAAAAAAGAAAAATAATTATATGAAATGTCACCTGTAATAAAAAAAACTGTAACGAAAATTAACCATTTGCATACTTCTTTTTTTTCTTTCAAGATAAACATGTCCTATAATATATTTAAAATACGAGAAAATTTTACTCAAATGTTGTAGATATTAATTAATTATTACACAATGAAATGCATTTAAAAAGAATCCTCAGATCGGTTTCTTATACGTTAAACCTTGTCCGGTTGGCCTGTGGGGTAAATTATATACATGATTTAATTCCTTGCAATTTGTATATAACAGTTATTTTAATTCCATATACTATATATGAATCACTTTCACTTGTAGCTACCTAGTCACCAAGCGAGAACCAAGTCAATATAAATAAATGACTATTACATTTCCAAAGACATAAACATATATATATATATATATATACACGCAGAGTGTGTGAAAGGAAGCTAGTCTCTGTATGACGGTGAGGCTTTATAGAAAGTGAAATGGTGAAGAAGCTATGGTGGTGTTTTTCCTTTGCTCTCGTTTTGACGGCGTTTATCGGTGCCGTCCATGTTGGCAGTGTCACCTACGACGGAACATCCTTAATCATTGATGGCCAACATAAAATCCTCTTCTCCGGTTCAATTCATTATCCTCGTAGCACTCCTCAGGTGCCTGCTCTCACTCACTGTTTGTTCTTTTCTTTTCTCTTCTTTTTAATTTATGTTAACGTTCTTTATTTTTGTTACAAGTTCACACTTATATGTTAATTATGATTTTCCTTTTTTGGTTACTAAAGTTCATAACTTCCTATGTTATGTTTTTAACTTTTTATGTTGTATGTTTCTGGGGTTGAGGACAAAAAAGATGAAACATGTTAGAACATTAGCAGGAGAGAGATAGTGACGAGGGAGTCATTTGGTTTTCGTTGTTCTTGTTAGGTGAGAAATATCAAACAATGCTCCATTGTTCCGAATACTCTGAGCAACTTAGCGTTGATATCGCTAATTCTTGCAACAACTATGGTTGGTTCACGTTGTTTTTGTTTTACACTTTCTTACCCTCGTTATAGAATGCCAAATGATTTCACGTGGAGAGAGAAAAGAGAGGTAAAATGTTTGAATAATAATATTTTAACATTCTATTAACATATTTAATTTTTTTATGTCCTTCTTTTCATCACATTACATTATTAATTAAATCACCTTATTTTTTTTTTCTTTTTCTATCACTCTCAAGATGTAAACATTTGAGAGATGTTCAAGGATCATTTTCCAAAAGGTTACTAATGGGTGTAAACAATGAAATATCAACAACTTAATAAACACCTATGAAAGAAGGAAATAAAAAAAATATAAATATGATTAATGATACACGTTAGAAATTGAATAAAGAAAAATAATCAATATTAATGAGGTGTGTAAAATGGTAGAGTTTGCGAATATCATTCATAAAAATTTAATGTAAAAGAATCAGAATTGGCATAATCTGGCAAGACAAGCTGTTTCTCAATAGTTAATGCTATTATAATACAAGCAACTTGCAGGGTCTTCTAATTCTATTTTATGAACTATGAAGTCTTCGTGCTTTATTTAAGTGCGTAATAATATTTTTGTACTTTAATGGCATCCATTATATATCATGTGTAGTAGTGTAGGTTTCAGTTCACATGGGGATTGGGGAGACCCTTGACGTAGATCGTTATCACTTTTCGCTCTCTCTCTCTCCTTTTGGTTTACTGTTTGTTCTTTTTGATTGTATAAAGTTTGACTATTATGTGAGTGTTGGAACTTAATACTATTTTTTTAAGGAACTCCAATCTTTCACACCATTTTTACTCATCCATCTTGAGGTTTGACTAGATCTCCTTTAGTTTTTAATCAAGAATCAGATCTCATTAGAGTCAAGCCGATAGGATTGGGCTTTTTGCCACACTGAATCTAATTAAGTAGACCTCCAATTATATTTATTGTTTAGTGGACGTACACTTAGGGCAAAACTCCCTTATTAGATGGACTAAAGAGTCAAAGATAACACGACATGAAAGGGTCAAATTAATTAATTTGCAAAAACTCCATGTAAAATATCATGTTTAAAAAAAAAAAAAAAAAGTTAGGACCCTCGGTTTGCTTTGCTACCATCTATATTAGACTTCTTCCTAGGGATGTTCTATGCATGATGATATGGACATGTATTAAAGCAAATCATATATTATCATGGAAGGTTAACTTTTAGAAAATCAAGTATGCAACGAGTATTTCTTTAAAACTAACGAAATAAATCTTCAAAGATGATCAATGTCTTACATAATGTTAGAAGGGAGACGTCAGACGGGATATAATAGTTTAGGATAGTGCCTAGCTGTTCGAGATAATTATCTGTAATTTTAATAGTATTAAAATAATTTACATATTTATTATGTTTAATGATCATATGAGTTTCAAAACTTAGGTAAGCCACGTAACAAGGACTCGTGTTGATATGTAATTAAAAAAAAAGTCATTTGTCTTGGATAAATAATTTAAGTTTTTGAAATTACTGGTTCATAGCATAATGTTAGAACTTTCACGATCAAAGAATCTAGAGTTCGACCATTATTAATTGTCTCGTTATTTTTAGAGAAAAGAAAGTTTAATGGTTATGTTTTAAGGTTTTTTAAAATTAATAACGTGTAAATTTGGTTGTTATAAAATTTTTCATATTGTTTTATTTTTTAATTTAAAATATATATTTTTTGTTTTAAATATTATTTAAACTTTTTTATTCTTATATAAAACGTTATTCAAAATAATTTAAAGATAAAACTAAGATATTTTAAATTTAAAGAGACAAAAAAATATATTTTAATTTTAAAAAAGATAATACAAACTTTTTTTAAAAAAAACTAAATTTATATATTGTTAGTTTTAAAGAGATTTAAAACATAATTTACCTAAGTTTAATTTAAGTTCAAGATAAGTTATATTGTGTATTAAACTAAAAGAACTCTTATGTGGAAAAGCATACTATATAGAGATATAATTAAAAAAAATTACATGCTTAAATTTTTAGTTTGTTAATTCATGACACCTAATTTGTAGCAAACTTATATGCATATTCTCAAATTCTCTTGTTGGGTCCAATACTAATGACAACGAAATTATAATTAAAAAATGAGAACACTAAGTAGAATCTCTTTATGTTTTTACATTTTATTATATTACTGTTCACTATAAATATATAATAAAATCAGTATTCATCAAATCACATAATTAGCTTTTTTTTTCGGTTGACCATAATTAGCTTATAATGTTGTTCTAACATACTCATTAATTTTCACGTGAAGAAAAATAATTGTTCATTAATTGAGCCATTCGTTCATGTATGCAATCAAATTTTATGGGTTAGCTTTATTTATTGACACCAGGGGGGTTTGCAATCATTAATGCAAGTTGAATTAAATTAAACTATCAAAGAGTTAACCACCTAAGTGAACTATAACACTAAACACAAATGCGTTAAGGGTTGAACAATCACATTTGAGTACAAAACATCAAATCGTTAACTCAAGTATGAATCTGTTAGGAATGATAAGAACATAAAAGACATTAATTATAACTTTTATTTTTTATGAATGGAAGAAACCTGTCTACATTTGAACATTATATTAATATGACTAATGTTAATGTAGCCAAGAATGTTGGTATAGAGCCATTGTGTTTGAAGGGGTATGCAAGAGCAACATGAAAAAAGAAACATCTCTAAACTGTGAATTGCAATTTGTTCTTAATTTTAACAGATGTGGCCTAATTTAATTGCCAAAGCTAAGGAAGGTGGATTAGATGTCATACAAACTTACGTGTTTTGGAACCTTCACGAACCTCAACAAGGCCAGGTGATTAATCTCAAATTCGTCTACATTACTCTTCTATTTGTCCTTTCCCCTGTATTTTCTTTTTAAGCTCGTTACTTACAAGCAGAAAAATGTTCGTAATTTTTTACTTGGTATCTAGTATGACTTTAGCGGAAAGCGCAATCTAGTGAGATTCATTAAGGAAGTTCAAGCACAAGGTTTATATGTAACCCTCCGAATTGGACCATACATTGAGAGTGAATGCACCTATGGGTATGTCCCCCTTCCAGCTATTGTTACGTATGCTAACAAATTTTCCAACACCAAGGAAATGCTATCATGCTATAAATTAAAAATATTTTGCTTTCATCGAAGTTTCTTTTGGAACTTTGATAATACTAAACAATATGATAATGATTACGTACTAGAAGAGACTGACTCGCGGTTTTGTTGGTGCAGGGGTCTACCCTTATGGTTACATGATATTCCGGGTATCGTATTCAGATCTGACAATGAGCAATTCAAGGTATCAACTCTAGTTTTTGTGACCCTTCTTCTATCACTGTAATTTGAGCTACATAAGCGTGGCAGTTCATCTGTCTCTTGTTGCTTTATCCAGCATTCCAACTTGCTCTAAGAATTATTAAGTACTTGCGTCATGTCTCCTTAGACCTTAACAGAATTTACTTTCACTCAAATTTGGTTTTAGCGTACCATTCATTAACTCCTCTTCATATCATTAATGGCAGTTTCACATGCAAAGGTTCACAGCAAAAATAGTCAACATGATGAAATCAGCCAATCTTTATGCTTCACAAGGAGGACCTATCATACTATCGCAGGTTTAAACTTCAAAGCAACAACAAAGACTTGTCAATTATATATAACTAGGAGTTATTTTTTATTTTTTATTTTTTTGTATTTATAAATGGTTTATGGTCAATGTAGATAGAGAACGAATATGGGAACGTTGAAGGGGCGTTTCACGAGAAAGGACTGTCCTATATTCGTTGGGCTGCCCAAATGGCCGTGGGGCTCCAAACTGGTGTACCTTGGGTAATGTGCAAGCAAGATAATGCTCCTGATCCGGTGGTTAGTCTCTAAGAATTATTTTACTTTCCATGGATTAGTTATATTATTATAGTAACATCTCTGACGGAAGTCATGCAATCTGCAGATCAACACATGCAATGGCATGCAGTGTGGCAAAACTTTCAAGGGGCCTAACTCGCCTAACAAGCCTTCACTATGGACAGAGAATTGGACAAGTTTGTACGTTATTGTGAAATTTTGCATTACAATTTACAAACCATTTTTTCTTAAAAGGGGCAAACTCTAGCTATCAAAGCGTTTCAGAAGACTAATGCCACGCATTTCACTTAAAAATTTGTAGTTACCAAGTCTTTGGTGAAGTACCATACATAAGATCAGCTGAAGACATTGCATATAATGTTGCCTTGTTCATTGCAAAGAGAGGAAGCTATGTCAATTACTACATGGTATCATCACTGCCCAACACCTTGCTGTAACAGTTTCTCTTTTCTTTCCCTTCTCTTCATCCCTGGCATTCAAGACATTATTTTGTCTTTTAAGTATCATGATGGATTTGGTGCAGTACCATGGAGGAACCAATTTCGACAGGATAGCCTCTGCTTTCGTAATAACGGCCTATTATGACGAAGCTCCCCTGGATGAATATGGTATGTTCCTTTCCTTTCTCCAATACTAAATAAAACACTAGATACTGAATCACTACGTGATTGACTGTGCTAATGGAAGCAGGTTTGGTTAGGCAACCAAAATGGGGCCATCTTAAGGAGCTACATGCGGCAATCAAGTCATGCTCAAATTCTCTACTTTATGGAACTCAAACTACGTTCAGCTTGGGCTCACAACAAAACGTAGGAAAACTAAACACAACGCCTATTTTCTTCAATTGTTATCTTCTTCTTTTTTAAGGGAATTGTTATCTTCTTTTTAACTATCATAAAAAGGAACAGTCTACAAATTTACAAAGTACTCTCTAAAAGATAAATCTTTTAAGAGTAAAATAAGATTTTAATCCTTTAAAATATTTTAAATTTTAATTTTAGTTCCTATAAAATCTAATATATTTCGTCTCTACATTTATTAAAAGTAACGTAGTTTTAATCTATCACTAGGACTTAAAATCATATTTTTGTTAAATTGTAGGTATTAAATTTTTAGACCAAAACTTACATTTAAAATATTGAGATCTAAAACATTTTACCTATCTTCTAATCAAAATAAACCGTTTTACATCCCGCTTCTGCAGGCTTATGTTTTCAAAAGGAGCTCAATAGAATGTGCCGCCTTCCTGGAAAACAGTGAAGATCGGATTGTCACAATCCAATTTCAAAATATGCCATATCAATTACCCCCCAAATCAATCAGTATTCTAGCAGACTGCAAGAATGTAGCCTTCAACACTGCCAAGGTGAAAATCAAACGCTCAATATATAATGTCATTTATTAAGACCAGACATCTACTGGCCAATTTCTTCTTTCTTAAGATTTTCCTTTGACCATTACTCTTGGTATTAATTTAAATTAATGTTATACAAACATAACGATGCTAGTAAAAAGCACTTAATATTTTATGCTCTTGTAGGTAAGCACACACAATGTCAGAGCAATGAAATCACATTTACAGTTCAATTCAGCTAAAAAATGGAGAGCCTACAAAGAAGCCATCCCCAGCTTTGACGATACTTCATCAAGAGCAAATACAATATTAGATCAAATCAGCACAGCAAAAGATACATCTGACTATATGTGGTACACATTCAGGTAAAATAGCAATATACGTACTTAATGCCAGCTGCATTTAAAGATGTTTGCTATACCATAGTAACTGTTTACTAAGATTCTTGTTGACATCTTGCTCATGCAGGCTTTATGACAACTCTCCCAATGCTCAATCCATTCTTAGTGCATACAGCCAAGGACACGTTTTGCATGCCTTCGTCAATGGAAATTTAGTAGGCAAGCTCTAAACCTCAAACCCCGAGGATCCCATTTGTTAGAAGGAAAAATATCTTTTTTGGATAGAAGTAACTGTATTTGTATAGTTACAGACTTGGTTATTACACAAATATCTCTTTATATTATAATGCACATTCTTCTTTTATTTCTCAATGCATCAATACAAGTTGAGATGCTAACTCACATTTGGGCTCTATACATGCTTCTAACTTTAGGTTCTAAACACGGAAGTCATAAAAATGTATCCTTTGTCATGGAGAACAAACTCAATCTTATAAACGGGATGAACAATATTTCCTTCCTCAGTGCAACGGTTGGATTGCCGGTAATTGTCTCAATTGTTATGACTTCTTTTTTATTCATCATCATCAACTAAATGAAACCACTTAATAAGAACATATTAAACTAATCTTCATGTTATTTATCAATTCCAAAGATGAAGTACCAGGTAATATGCATGGTTCTTTCATTTGAGACGTTTCTTGTACCAAGATTCAGATGCAGTTTGTTTAAAATCATACGATAATTGATTACATGAAATGTATATTTATTTCTGCATGTAGAACTCGGGAGCATATCTAGAGCGCAGAGTTGCTGGTTTGCATAATGTGAAAGTTCAAGGCAGAGATTTCACTAATCAAGCATGGGGATATCAGGTGATTATCTCTAAACAGTGAAATGCTGACTTAGTAGACTGCAATAAGACCTCAATTATAAGTCATGTTTCTTCTATCATAAATTATCTTGAGATGCTGCTATTCACTATGTAGATCTCAGAATTTAGTTAACATAGATTGCTTTTCCTACGCTGCTTACTCTTTGAAGAAATTTCTATTCAATCCACCCCTATATATTATCATTATCAACTGCTTAAGAAACGCGTGCTTGAACCATCAGCTCTGATTAATAATCATTTAAACTAAATTTTGTATATTATATGCTGATGCTGAATTTTTGCATGAAGGTCGGGTTGTTAGGAGAAAAATTGCAAATCTACACCGCTAGCGGATCAAGTAAAGTTCAGTGGGAAAGTTTTCAAAGCTACACTAAGCCACTCACATGGTATAAGGTAAATTATCAATTATCATCATTAAAATTTGTTCCACTTTTTACTAAACCAAGCATGGATATTGAGGGGAATCCAACTAAACATGTTGAAAGGCCTTTGTGCTTGAGTTTGTCGCTACGTTACTATGGATTAAAAACAGGATGAAGGTGTAAATAAATCACTTTACCATTGCAACTGCTCGCCATTTATCTACAATATTGTTTTAACAGTGCACTAATATTTTACCTCCCTATTTATTGACAGACCACATTTGATGCACCAGTGGGCAACGATCCTGTAGTGCTTAACCTTGGTTCTATGGGGAAGGGATATACTTGGGTTAATGGCCAAGGTATCGGCCGATATTGGGTATCTTTCCACACACCAGAGGGAACTCCTTCACAGAAATGGTATGTTCCAATTCCATAATTTTTTTTTTTCAAACTCCTTTTCCCAAAATAGTTTGTAACAAAACACACCAAGGGATGCTGATTTCAAGAAACCTCCTGCCCCCAATGATTATAATACAAAAAGGTCATGTAATTATTTTAAAAAATAAAAGATGCAGAATTTTTTTTTATAAACCAGCAATAATAAAATTAAATAAAAAAATAACCACACTTTTTATATAATTTTGTAGCCAATTTCATAATGGGTAACCACATTTGTGAGAAATAAAAGATAATATCTTTTGCTAAGCATTTTTTCCCCTTTTAGGTATTCTAAATGATAATTTTCTTAGAGTACATGATTTTTCAAACAAAAGTAACAGATATTTATAAGTGCCTCGTGTTTGAATAATTAATTTTCTATTTTCTTCACGCTTAGAAATTCATATTTTACACTGCTTATACCTAATAATAGTCTCTTGCCTGCATGTCAAGCATTTATTTGCTTACAATTGAACATTTTTATTCAGGTATCACGTACCCCGATCCCTCCTAAAATCTACTGGGAACCTACTAGTTCTACTAGAAGAAGAAACTGGGAACCCGCTAGGGATCACTCTTGACACAGTTTACATCACTTCACAGTGAAAGATCACACATCATGAGTAAACAAGAATGCTCTATCTTCTTACATGGATGCAGAGAGCCCAGATGTATAGCTAAAGGAGAGATATACGCTAGCACAGCCCTGTATTTCTTTCTCTCTCCTCCCCCCCCCCCCCCCCCCAAGATACATAGACATCTCCAAAATATAAAAAGCGGGGGTTAGAGACAAACAAATTGTCATCAATTATGAGGAATTTTCAATATCTTCATTGATTGTCCTTGTCAATAAGAATCCATTCTCTTGGCAGATGATAATTATCATCATTAAACGGCTAGTATATATTACACAATATAAACAAGAACAATCAAATAGAACTTGAGGTTTTACATAACTTTTTAGGCGTGCTAAATGATCAATTTCTTATAGTACAAAACTTTTTCAAACAAAAATAACAGACTTTTACATGTTCCTTCTGTTAGAATACTTAGTTTTCTATTTTCTTTGCACTTTCAAATTTGGATTTACACTGCCTATGCGCCTAATAATTTAATTAATCTCCTACATGCATGTCAAGAATTTATTTACTTACAAATGAAAATATTTATTCAGGTATAACATACCCCAGTCCCCCCTAAACCTACTTGTATCCTTATAATACAATATAGTAATTGATCATAATCTAGATAATATAATCAGTATGAACTGCACGGGAGAAAGTCCACTTATTTAATTTAGGATTTCAATTGTGAAGGAGGAAAGACAGGATTTGACAGTAATATTTGAACGAGTGCAAGTTATAAGGGTAAAAAAAGGAAAAGAAAAAAAGAAAAGCAGCATAAAGTAATAGTATAGAAACAAAACAAGCAGCAATCGAGAGCTCAAAAACTCACATTATCTTTCAATACCAATCCTAGACGTTGGGGTTTTACATAAGACTCCAGTAGTATATTTAGTATTAGATCATCAGGGGAATATAATCCATTAGAAATGCACAGGAAGCACCAGTCTGAACAGTACGATTTATGAGTTGAAGGAAAAAAAGTAACACACAGTGATAGTACACACAAAAAAGTCACAATGAAGAACTCAGCAAATCATATTATATTAGTTTTCAATACCAATTCCCGTGTGAATATTATTACCCTCTTCAAAGTAACTGTTTACATAGCTCTTAAAAACTAACAAAGAAAACTAAACACTTTGCTACCATTTAATGCCAAGCTTGCAACAATTCATAGTAAATACATCAAGGAAAGTGCCAAATAGAAAATGTCACTAGAAGAAGCGCATATGTACACATCCACATTCATTAAACAAAAGAACATGTTCAAACAGATAATGTGTTCATTACACATGTAAGAACCTAATGAGCAAAAAATGATTAGTATTTTTATCTGCAGGAGCTAAAAAATAATCAATTAGACAAAGTAACTATTTACAGCAAATGTAAAACTCCAAGTCAAATAACATCAGGAAAAATACATCTTTTTTTCTTTTCTTTTCTTGTGAAGAAGAAAGATGTAAGCTATCAGTTACAATAGATCAATCAAAGCTAATAAAATGCCAACAAAAATGAAAGACAATCGAAGAGCAGTTTGCTATCACCATGTTTTCTACCCAGTGAATTATCGACAGCAGCATGTCACATGTGAGTCTTGTCCATTATTTATATCCTGAGAGCCACACTATCTGTAGATCTCACTCTAGTTGAAAAACAGAAAAGGTAAATATCTGCCAGAAAGTTGAATGACTAATTTATAAGTTGCTTTTCTTACCATCTTCTGTCTTTGCAGGATTGCGTTGTTTGATAGTCTGCAAATGTGAAGGTAGGAGGGCCTTTTGGGAAGGTAATTCAGCTATGAACAATAAAGTCTGCGCCCAGCCAGCATATTTACCATATTTTGTTACAAATGCCTCTGCAACACGATCACAGAGCTTTGGCGTCAACTTGGAACCTGCGAGCTCGGGTAAGAGATACTTGGTAGCAATCTTACCCAAGTTTAAAAGTGAAATATAAAATCAACACTCAATAGAAAACTCTAAATGAATGGAATTACAACATTCTAAAAGATGTAATAATCAATCAATGAGTAAAGCATAAATATCAAGTTTTTGTAAGCTTACCCGCCACACGTGGGTGTCAACAGGAACGGCATGGTGTTGATCGAGCGAGAAGAGAGCAATGCAAGCAGCCACTTTGGGACCCACACCGGGTAACGTAGAAAGGGAAGATATAACATCTCCAAGTTCCATTTTACGAAGAGAGCCAAGCCATTCTTCCCCTCCACCAGGTTTTGATTGCAAAGCATTTACCGTACCAATTATATATTTAGCCCTAGCAACAGTCACATTCACAACCGAGTAATCAATACATACACATGGGATTAGTTACGGTTGCAATGGGTATGGGTATGGGTATGGGTATGGGATGATGAACCTGTAACCGAAACCGGCTTCTCTGAGTTGTTGCTCTGAGATGGAGGAAAGCTGTTCCAAAGTAGGGAAAGCGTGGAACTGAAAACCTGAAACGTCTCCCACGTGAGTTCCCAGGGAGGAAACGTAGTTTACCATCTTTGTGATTCGGCCAATGTTGTTATTGGAAGAGCACAGAAACTGAATCAAACACTCCAAAGGGTCTTGCCGGAGGACTCGGGCACCGCTTAAGTGGCGCGCCAGCTCCGCGAACCTGGCGTCCGAAGAGGAAAACGTCTTCCATAAGTCGGCGAGAGAAACGGCGGCGTTTAGGAAATCGAGCAGGGCCGTTTTGGCGTTGTCGGGCTGGGAGGGGGAGTGGAGGCAGTAGGAAACGTCGCCGTTTTGGAGTTGTTTGAGGGATATGAGGTGGGGCCCAACGACGCCGGTGTATTGTAGAGGGGCCGTGTTTTTCCAGCGGAAGGTTTGGCCCGTGGGGAAGGTGAGGGGCAGGGAGAGTTCGTCACGGGTCAAGTTGAGAGAGTCCCAGGCCCAGGCTTTTGCGGTGTTGAGGGAGTGGCGGGCTTGGGTTTGTGGTGTTGGAGGGGTTGAGGGAGGTGGAGGGGTCCGTTTTGGAGATCTTTTTCTCTTCTTCATCGTCGGCAGGACCTGGATGGCTCTCAAATGCAACGACTTCATGTGGCGGCCATCTCGGATCAGGAGGGACAGCGTAATGGTAAAAATAGTGACGTGTCAGGTCGGGTCGCGTCGGGTCGGGGAGATGCATCATGAGTAATGACTACTCAACTTTACATTTAATTTTTTTTTTAATTTTAAATTTTATTTTAAAAAATACATTCTTACCAAATTTGACCATGATCCTTCTATTATCATCTTTATTTTTATCTACATTTTCATAATTATTCTTATTATTATTATTATTATCATCTCTTATCACCAACTCTTATAATCATTAACATTACTGTAACCTTAATTATTATATTTTATTATTTATTATTATTATTATTATTCTCATAATTATTATTTTATCATTTTATTATTAATATTTTTACTTATGTATGTGTATATTAATTATTTATTTAATAGAAATTAAACATAAATTATATAAACATTATTATTATTATTATTATAGTTTATTATTTTTTATTATTTATATAATTTTATATATGTATTTTTAAAACAAATTTCTATTTTTTTTTAAGTTTAATTATATTTTATTTTTTATTATTTTTATGTGTTAATATTTTTTATATTACATTATTTTATAGTGAAATAAAATAAGATAATATAATTGATTTATTTTTTATTTATTTTTAAATTACAATAATTAAAAAAATAAAATTAAAAATTCAAAACTAAAATTGGTTTAAATTTGAAAAATGTTAAAACTAAAATTCGAAAACCACAGTAGTTGATATAAATTCCAACTATGTTTAAAACTTTAAATATCAATTTCTTTCCTGTAAAATGCTTGTAGAAAAAATATGAAGTTTATGCGGGTTCCATAGAACAAGTATTATGTTACAAAATATTAAATAAATGTAAGCATTCTTGTCATGAAAATTGGTCAAAAAAGCATATAAAAAGAAAAAAAAAACATTAAATCAAAATATATATATATATATACACACACTAATGTTTTGTTTGAGTAATGAAAGAAAAATAAAAAATAAAAAAAATGATTATTTAATAAAGAAGAAAAAAATACATTTGTAAAAAGACATAAATGATTTCTAGTAAAAATGGAATATAATTATTTTATTCATATACAATGCATACTTATGTAGTAAGTTTAAATATCATGGATAATTTAAAAAATAAATTTTACTTCATAAAACTTTATTGATTTGAATCTAAAATATTATTATTTGAATTTGAAACTAAAATAATTTTATATTATGTTATTATTATTTTTAAATTCAGTATTTTTTTTCTTATAATTTTCATAATCAACTTAAATTACTCAATTTCACTAATTTAATTGAGAATTGGTAGTTTAGTTGAGGAACTCTTGTTGGATCGAGTTGAATCATGTTTAATTAATGAATTTTATGATTTAATCAAATCATCAATATGATTGAACTAGTAACTTAATATAATTAAATCAATGTTAATTATTTTTTTTTAATATAAGTGTTTATGAAAATACAAAGAAATGACACCTGATAATTGAACCTAACAACTCAAATTGTTCAATGGATCAACCTATCACTAAACAATCATGGTTAATTATTAAATTTGTGCAACAAAGAGTATACACACTTATGTTTTGTGTTACATCAATTTATATGGCTCAACTATTGATTTATTAGTGTTATGAATGACCTATCAATATAGTGTTTCAACTAAATCAATGACTAATTTAATTTTTAAAACACTACTTTTACTATAATTTAAAATATTTTATCTTAAAATTTAATTTAATTTTGTATTGAACCTAAGACCTCAAATTGTTCAATATATCAACCTGCCTACTACCAAACAACCATGATTAATTATTAAATTTGTGATTTAAATAATATATATACTTATATTTTATGTTACTTACACCAATTAATATGATTAAATTACTAATTTATTGATGTTACTAATGACATATTAATCTAATATTTCAATCGAGTCATAACTGATTCAAAATTTGAAATATTATCTTTACTATAATTTAAACTATTTTATCTTCAAAATTAATTTCATTTTGTATTGTATGAATTTTTTCTACATTTTAAAAGTAAAGATGCAAAAATTATAAAGATTTATATCATCACAAAATTAAATTGTTTATATCTCTTTTTATTTTTATTTTTTATATTTTTTTAAAGGTACGAAGCCTCTCTTTATTCTAAGTTGTGTTTTTTTTTTTTTTTGTATTCTCTTCTCAATTTAAGTGTGTTTTAAAAGCTTGTATAGTTTTTATCTAAAGTATATAATTTGTAACATATTTAATGCAGGCTACGTTTGGAAAAAAAATGTTAAAAAGTTAGTTAAAAAATTAACTCATTAAAAAATAAATATTTGATAAAATTATTTGTTAAAATTGTTGATAAATATAAATAAAAAAAATAGATAAGTTTATTTTTAAATAAATTATAATTTATTGATAAAAATATATATTTAATTAATTTAAAATTTTTATAATTTTATTTAAAATATAATTTTTGTATTTAAAATATTAATTTATTACATTTTTAATTATATAAAAATAAAAGTAAAAATCTTATACAATATAGATATTTTTTCCAATAATATAAACGAAAAAATACTAGTTAGTTTGTTAATTAATATTTTTAAAATATTGGTCAATAGTAGAGTTGAGTAAACGGCTAAGTCGTTTGTTTAGATTTGTTTTCGTTTAAGTTTGCACATGTTTGAATCCGTCTATAAATAAAACAAATTTTATTTTTTGTGACATGTAATCGTTTTGTGTAACTTGCGGATAAATGAGTAAATTCATGACTTGTATTAAAAAAATTTAATATTTAAATTTTAAATAAATATAAAATATTTATCTAATCAAAACAAATTCTTAATTGTTTCACATCTACATCATACCTGAATAAAAATATGAATAATAATATAATTAATTATATAAAGTATTTAAATACAAAGTTTTTATACTTTTCGCTTTAAATCCTAATAACCAATTCTATACATATTTTATTTTCTCTGTCTTTCTTACTTCTTTAATTAGTTTTTAAAAAAATTTCAAATATTACCGTTAAGCTTGCGAGTTAAATGGATAGTAAAATAACTCGCATTTTAAACAAAATTCAAAATTAAGAGTTCATATCCTTATGACTAGAAATTATATGGGTTAGTTTGCAAGCCTTTACCTATTTATTTATCTCTAGTTAGTAAAATATTTTTTTTTTATTTTTTTATAAATAAAAAGTCAGTTAATTTTTATTTTTAAATATAAATAAATTTTAACTACTTTTATTTTATTTAATGTTATTTTTGTAAATTTTATTTTATTTTTATATTTTCAATTATTTATTTTATTTTATCATTTATAAAAAAATTATAAAAATTTAAATAATAAGGATAATTTAAAAAATATATAATTGATAAAATTCAATTATATAATAAGTGTGAGAATAATTTTTTTTTTTATAATTAAAACTTAAAAAAGCGACGGAGATACCGAAAGCAAATACATAAATACAGCATCTCAAGTATGTCGACCCCGTCGTGCGCAGCACCGCATAATAAGAAAGCCGCGTTTAAAACACGCGCGAAGGAAGCAAAGCCACCAGAATTTTACCTTACAGCTCCCATTCTGATTCCGGTTACAGCCACTATTTGAGTGTTTTGGCCCAAACACGAACCATTTTTCCTTCACCCATCACACATCACACATCACACATCACACATCCAGCTGAGAAAGAGAGACAGAGAGACAGGGAGATCGATCCTCAAACTCAAAAATACTTCTTCCAACAACAATCCCAACCCTTTGCGCCAATCAACGACCCCACACTCAAATTTTCCCTCAATTTTTCTCTCTCTCACACTCCCTCCCTTAAACCCCTCTCTCCCTTTGCCATGCCAGCTTCTCCTTCAGGTATTATTCCTCTTCCTCTCTAAAACCCTCACTCCCCCTACACCTACGCTTCCAATTCCCGCAATTTTTCATCTCGTCTTCAATCCCTCTCAATTTCCCTTTTCCTTTTGTTTTTGGCAGAGAACCGAACCAGATGGAGGAAGCGCAAGAGAGACTCGCAAATCACCCGCCGCCACCAGAAGCACGACGACGACGACGACGAAGAAAACCCCAATGCGGAGGAAGACCATGCCGAACGCGACTACGATTCGGAGGAACAAACGCACCCCAACCACCCTAATTCGCAACCTCACCTGGAGACCGAGGTCCTCTCCGACCACGCCGTTCAGATTTCTCAGTTCCCGGCGGTTATAAAGCGCTCCGCCAACCGCCCTCACTCGTCCGTCACCGGAATCGTCGCTCTGGAGCGAGCCCTTGAGTCCGGAGACAGCAAGGTTCAAAGCACTCTCACTCCGATTCTGGAGAACGTGTCTCACGGCCAGCTTCAAGCACTATCGTCTGTTCCCTCTGATAACTTATCGTTCGACGGTGATTCCTCTTTTGTCATCACTCCCCCTCCCATTTTGGAAGGTCGTGGCGTTGTTAAGCGCTTTGGAACTAAGGCTCTTGTGGTTCCAATGCATTCAGGTTCTCTTCTCTATCTTCGTTTGCTTTTTTGGCTTCTTGCTATTGGGACGGATGAATTGAATTTAGATGTTGTTTTCGGTGGGTGGAATGGTTTTTGAGACTTCATTTTTGGGTTTGACGTTTGGACTCTTTGAATTGATGCTAGTTTTGGTTTGGGGTTTACGTGAGCAGATTGGTTTTCGCCTGCTACGTTGCATAGGTTGGAGAGGCAAGTGGTGCCCCATTTCTTTTCTGGGAAATCGCCGGACCATACTCCGGAGAAGTACATGGAGTGTAGGAACTGCATTGTTGCACTGCACATGGAGGACCCTGGCAAGAGGATAACGGTTTCTGATTGCCAGGGTTTGTTGGCTGGAGTTGATGTTGAAGATTTGACTAGGATTGTCAGGTTCCTTGATCATTGGGGAATTATTAATTACTGTGTTCGGATGCCAAGTCATGAGTCTCCCAATGCCGGGTCTTGCCTGAGGGAGGAGCCAAGTGGAGAGGTGCGTGTGCCGTCGGAAGCTTTGAAATCTATAGACAGTTTGATCAAATTTGACAAGCCCAATTGTAAGCTGAAAGCAGACGAAATTTATTTGTCATTGACTGCACATAATGCCGATGTTTTTGCTCTGGAGGACAGAATAAGAGAGCGTCTATCGGAGAATCATTGCAATTATTGTTCTCGTCCTCTTCCTGTTGTATACTACCAGTCTCAAAAAGAGGTACTCAGGATTTTTGTTTCTAATTTAATATTATATCATATGGATAATGATGGTCTGGATGAAAGTAGGAATAGGAAGGGCTTCAGTTTTGAATAACACCATAGGACCACCTTGCATGAGTATGAAGATGTATCCTAGCATTGAGCATTCAATGCATATAATTGCAGGAAATGATGAACCTCCTTTAGTTGAATGATTATTTATTGCACCAAGTCTAGTTTCTCCATTTCTAGAAGTAGCTATCTCCTCCTTTTCCCTTAAAACTGTTTACTATAATAATAAAAAAAAATCCCATAAATGGGTTATGAGTGCATGACAGTGCGTTACAATTTCTTTGAATGTTCTATTTCTCCTGGCATTCTGAATAATTTCTCCCTTTACTCAGGCTCTTTACAAAAACAAACCATAAGATGAAACAAAGACAAGTGAGATTTGGTTAGTATCTGTGAATGCATCTACTGATGTATTATGAGGATGCCATGTAGAGAGAAACATACTATACTGATGCTGATGATTTGTTACTACCTCTTGAATCTGAGTGTTCGTTTATCATGGTTGCTTAGTATTATGAAAGGGATCCCCAATTATTCAGTAGGCAAATTCTAAATTGCTTAGATTGTTGTCATTGTAATTATGTGGAAATTTATTAATAACTTTACAGCAAAAAACACTGATGTAAACTATTATTTGTGATAGGATCAATTCATCATATGGGCTTATTAGAATACTGAGGTTTTTATTGTGATAGGGTCAATGCATCATACAGGCTTATATAGACTCACTGGCTTTTCCCTAGGCTTCTGCTTCTGCTTTTGTTTTGGGTGAGTTTAATAGAAGATATGTCTCACATTCTAAGAGTTGATGTACTATAAGTGATGCTGTAGAAACAAAGGTTAAAGGATGCCGCTAAAGAAATACTTGTATCCCTTTACAGCTTCAAGATTAATTGTTGGAGAATTCTATCTCCATTCTTTCTTTGGAATTCATTTTTGGATAAAAAATAGCGTATAAGGGTCCTATGAGACATTAGGAGTGGGACAAACAAAACATAAATAGACAATGAGAAAGAAAGACAAAAAAATGGCCAGTGAAGAGAAAGATGAGAAAGATCAAGATGCGTGTGTGACAAAGGGGCTTGATGAATTGAAAGAGAAATTAGAAGGGCTGAAAGCCAGAATTGAGGCTTGGGCAGGGGTCAGTTTGGATGAGAAATTGCTAATTTTGAGAAGATTTTGTTGGAGATGAGAAAATTAATGGGCAAGTGTGCAGAAGAAGAGAAAGTGAGTTCATCAGACAGAGAAGGGAAAGGATTAGAGTCAATCATTCAAGACATAGACGAGTACTCTATGCCAGTTAAGTAGGTGGAACTGCCATCTTTCAATGGACATGACCATATTGGGTGGGTCTCTAGGGATGAAACTTATTTTGAAGTTCAAAACAAGACGTGAAGATTAAATTAGCAAAGTTAAGCATGTAGGGTTCTACTATCCATTGATTTAATCTATTGAGAGAAACAGAAAATGGACTTACGTGGGAGAAGTTGAAGTGGGAAATGGCAACAAGGTTTGGGGGGTGATAGTATGAAAATCCTCATCAAGAACTAGCTCAGTTGAAACAGGAGGGAACAATATTTGAGTTAATTTTTGGGTGGGTTGCAAATTGAAATTAAGCATCGGGTGCAAACTTTTCAACTCAAAACAAGAATTCAACCTACACAGTATGCATACAGTATATAGAGGCAGAAAGAAATGTATTTGTGTTCGGAACAGGGAGTGCAGGTTGCATGTGATAATGGGATCTTCTATGAATATTTCAAGGCCATCAAAGTGGTTGTGTGCTCTGAAGGTGATGCAGGATCAATTATTACAGCAAGTAAGGTGACTATAGGGTGGAGAAATGGAAGCCAAAATCATTTCAGTCCAGGGTCAAACTCAAATTTCAATCAATCTGGCCAAAATAAAGGAACTTCATCTATGGTGTTCTCAGGTAGAAGAACAGAGGGCGAACAGAAAAATTCAGCAAAGAGCAGTAAAGGCCTACACCATTTAACATATCAAGAATTAATGGAAAGGAAAAGTAAGGGTTTATGCTTTAGGTGTGGAAAAAAGTCCTATCCCTTGCATCGATGTGCAGAGAAACAATTAGGATTGGTAATTTTGGGAGATAATGAAGCCTTAAACGAAGATGGAGAAGTGATTGTCACTGAAGTAGATAAAGATAATGGGGAAGGCTGGTTTTTCAACAGGCAGTAAAGTAATGATAGGAACTGATAGTCAGGGACAGTTATGGCAGTTATGCGTAGAAAATAGCTGCTTTAGAAATCTGTTCTGTATTAGAAACTCCAAGACGACAGTTATGTGTAAAAAATAACTGCTAGTAATTGGTTTTGTTTAGAAATTGCAGGATGACAGTTATGTATAGAAAATAACTGCTGGTAGTTATATATTAGAAGTATGTGTCTGATAGTAGGTTGTGTAATTAGGTGTGAAGTTATTCAGATTGTGGACAGAATACTCTCTAGGAGATTTTTGTCTCTGGGACAGCAAGTGTATCGCTGTATTGCGTGTGATTTCAGTCTTCAATATTATCTTTTATTACTTTTATCAATTGGTGTTCTATCAGCCTGCATTCTGCATTTTACTTCAGTCCTTAATTCCCCCAAGAAATACCTTGAGAAGTTCCTTTGAGATCTCCTATGCTTGCACCACCAAAATTTTATATTCTCAGATATACTAATCAATCAATGTTGTTTGCTTGTTTGTGGCAGAGTAGTTAGCCTTGTTAGCAAGTGGTCAATTGTTGACCTAGTTTTTAGGAAACTACCCACTACTTTGTGCATGAAATTAGTGGGCTAGTGTATAATCTTAGGAAACCACCCACTACTCTCTACATAGTGGGTTAGTGCATAATTTTGGGAAACCACCCACTACTCTTTGCATGAAGTTAGTGGGTGTAAATGTTGTTTATTTTTTGTTTTTGTTTTGAGTTTGTATGACTATATATAGCCTAAATTGCATCTTTGAATAATAGAACACACTGAAGTACATCAAAGAGAAAAATCCTACTATTGTGTTCAACAATTGGTATCAGAGTTCCTTCACAAGGGGCCTGATCCAGACACTGAGTGTGAGAAACAGTTGTAAGTGTGTGATAACAACTGCATGTGTGTACAGTTGTGAGTGTGTAATAACAACTGCGTGTGTGTACAATTGTGAGTGTGTGATAACAACTGTGTGTGTGTGAGAGAAACAGTTGTGAGTGTGAGAGAAACAGTTGTAAGTGTGTGCCATTAACGAAAGAAAAACAATGGTAGATTCTAGTACCAGCAAATATGTGAAACCTGCAATTCCTAAGTTCGATGGACATTATGATCATTGGGCAAAACTAATGGAGAATTTTCTATGCTCTAAGGAGTATTGACATTTAGTGGAACATGGGATTTCAGCCATAGCAGATAAAGCCACTGCATCAGAAGTTGAACTCAAATTAATGGAAGA